>VYXC01003415.1:1970256-2151508 GCA_013397175.1 Platysteira castanea
AAAAATAGTTGCTGTTAGGGATCATGATTCAACCATTTCTGACGTATATTACTTCACTGAAGCATAGCTCTTTTCCCCATTACAAAATAGCTTTAAATTTGTAAGACCTTGCCTGTGCTTATCTTATGTTTCCCCCCTCCTCTTGTGACACCCTAAATAAAAAGAACATTTAAAAATAAAGGAAAATATATGATAATTATATACTACGGGCCAGAAGAAAGAGTTGCACCAAAACACATTGGGTGAGGATCTGACTACACCAGCCAGATGAAGCAAACAGGTTCTGAAGTGGATGCTAAGAGAGAAGAAAGCAACCATTCACATTGCCTCTATCACTTACACAAAGGTGTGTAGATGAACCCAATTCTGAGTGAAAGTCTGGCCATAGCAAATAAACCATAAAGTCAAACTCTGTGCTGGCAGAGGGATGATGCAGACTGATTTACTGTAGCTCTTCTAACATTCATAATACTGAGTGAGATGCCAGTATTCTGCTTCATTAACCAGTCATTTTGATTGCATCTTTTCTTTTTCTTTTTAATTCTAGTAATTTTCTCTTCTTTGCAATTATACCAGATGTCTAAATCCCTCTACATAAATTATAGCTTTATTTTTGAGGGGGAAACTGGCCACATAAGCTGGAAACACACTCTCCTCTGACGCCAGAACCTGAAGGGAAAGAGCTTGAGCAGCAACCCTAGGCTAATTAAAAGATTATCTTTACCTTGCTCCCACAATGAGCTGGTTCCTGTTGGCATCCAGGGCAAGCTGAGAAAAGTCATGTACACCTGGATAGGTGAAATTCGACACCCAGGGCTTCAGATCTGCAATGAAAACGAGAAAGCAGAAAACAGTAAATCTGCTCCAGAAGCAGTGAGTTCACCCGGACATCCACTAATGGATTTCCTACTGAGTTATCTGTCAGAAGAAGGCTAATAATTAATCTCTTTAAAGGGTTTCTATTTATTCTGATTCTCTGCAGAATGTGCAAAAACCCCACACATAAACACAAGGCTGTCTCAGCAGTTATTTTCACATCCACGATGGAGTGTCAGCATTGGTTTCAGAACAACAGCAGCTCAATTTTACTTCTGTTAAAACTGAGGAAACATCTTCAGTGTCAGGATTAAGTGGTGTAAAGGGATGAGGCTGCCTGCCATAACACTTCCCCAGCCTTGCCTGCTGTGCTAATCAAAGGGAAACTGCTGCCTGCCAGAAAGAGAAGCTTGTGCCAACTGATGAAGAACCAAGTTAGAGTACTGGTGATCTGCACTCAAGACCTTGCTGCTCCAGTAACAGATTTTACCTTCTCTTTCAGGTCTTAGGTTCCCATCTAGGTTTCACTTTACCTAGCATCTCAGATCCTATTAGCTAAATCTTTCCTTCATTTTTAGATGGTGGCATGTTGAGTGTCATCACAGCATCTTTGTGGCTGAGCAATTGCACAGGCTTGAGACTGGCTTTGTCAACTGGCTTGGATTTGCCCATCTAGGCAAGTGTCCAAAACGCAATCACACAGGTTAAATGCAAAGCAATAGATTCAGCTATGCTTTGCTCGAAGAGACAAAGCTCTTCCAGAAGTTACAGCTGTTAACACAACATTGATTGAGCAATCTAGGGCAGGTAGTCCTGTTGTAATAAAAAATATACCTGTTTAAAAATAAAAGGTAAATTACTATTTTTAGGGTATTCTCAGCCATGATGTTAGGACATTTGCAGCATCCCATCTTTCAATACCACTACCAACTTTCACCTTGTATATATTACAGATCACAGAATTTCAACTTCTTGCCTTACACCTTTATTGTACAAAATATCTAGGAATAGATTTAAATGTATCTTTCAGAAAGTCATCCAGCTGTACTGTGAGGACTTCTCTTGAGAATTTATTCTGTTAACTGCTTTGGCTGTAAAATACATGCAGAATACCAAATACCTCAGGGGGCGAGGCACAGATGAGACCAAATCAGTATGACTGTAATCTCTCTGTGACCTGTCAATAAGTAGCCCTGCCTCCTTTAAGGACTGGTTGTTGAAGATCCAGGAGGCTCAACATGGAAGGTAGTATCTTCTGGTCTCATGCCAACAGGATACCAATACACAGGCCAATGACCTGATGACTCATAACAATAATGATGTAGTTCAGACAAGTTCAAAAGAGGTCTGAAAAAACATGTTCCACTGTCATTTATATCCCCAATGATAAATTGAGAAGTCTCACTGAAGGCAGTTGGGCTCGAACGCTTTGTTGCAGGCCTTAGTTTCCCACTCCACAGGGGCGAGAAGATAATGCTGATGAGCAATCTCACTAAGGCCTGTGGTGCCTTGGCATGCTTCACAGGATTACAGATGTGCAACCTTTGAAACTTTGATGTAGGGATATTTGTTGAGCACTTTCAAGTCCTTTCTCCTTCCAGGGATGGATGAACCTTAATCAAGCCCTTAAGTTATCAAAACCTTAAGAAAACGCATGTAAAAAGTCCCTAAAGTCTGCATGGCCTGCCTCTCTTTCCAAAGCAGGACTTTGTCATGGAGCTTCTGCCTCTGCCCTGAACACCACCATGTTTCATAACAGCTCCTAGGGTCCCCAGCCATGGAGCTGGACACCATCTGGCCTGGCCCCATATCCTGCCTAACTGGATGCTGCCAGGGCCCCTCCAACAGTGAGACCTCCATCCTCACAATAATAAAAACTCTCTTGCTGGGAGCTGGAGGGTTTCAGCCCTTCTCAGCATTCCTGTCACACTGTGTAAGCACACACAACACGTGTGCCTCCTCTGCTCTTCAATGAAAAGGCATGAGTTAAGGAATAACTCCTCTAACCTTCAAGCATCTCCACCTCCTACACTCCTCTGGGACCCTTAATGATGTACTAGCACCAGGGAGGCACTGCAGTTTCACCTCTGGCATTCTCCTAACTAATGGGGCTCTGACTTCTTTTCCTGTAGCTCTTTAGCTGCAGAGATATTTCTGAGCCAAGCAGCAGAACCAGCAACAATAACACCTTTCAGGCAGGTTAGCTGGCTGATGTGCTGCAGATCTTCTGGCATTTCTGTTGGTGATGGGGGTAGGATTAGAGGATTGCTATATAATGATGATACCTTTTAAGGATCCTGCTTTTAGGCCATAATTTCTCTTGTCATTTTACCTCTTCTTCTACCGACTCTTTCCTACTAACTAACCCACTATTAGAGTGCAGTGGCAGGAAGAATATTTCTTCATCTGCTGCTCTAAGCAAAAGCTCCTTGCTTTAGAGAGGTACACTCATCAGTGCTTCCTTTTAATGGCAAGCTTTGACAAACTACAGGTAAAAATATTTTTTTAAAAATTAAAGGCAGTAGTTTGCTTGAATCTTTCCAAGTTGGCTCAAATGTCAATCAAACCCAAGAAATAACAGGCAGTGTCTTGATTTCTATTAGTACTGCAGGTGGTACAACTTATAAAAAAACCCTTCCCAGTTATTAAATTAAAGGCTGAAAGGCATGCATCCTCATAGCAAAATTAAGCTTTTATAGGCATGTAGTTGGAGATTATTAAACCCAGCATGGTCCCAGATAAGAATGTATAAATGCAAGTTCTCAGAATTAATGCCAAATGGCAAATTTTCCTCCCCAAACTTCTTTCTTCCTGCTAAGAGGGAATGCAATTGCAACCGAGAACCAGGACATGGGTCTTTTTTCATTCAACACATTTAAGTCTACTGCTCAGACCACAGGCATCCCTAAAAACATTTTCAGCTTCACTCTGAAACTAACTCAGCACTTCAAGGTAAGTGTTGCCCTAGGTCTACCCCATATTAGCTGAAGTTTACACATATGGACCCAATGAACTCCAAAGATTGCTTGTATTTGACCTTCTTCTGAAGACTGATTTTTCCAGTGCTGACTCTTTAATTTGGCTGGAAACCTTCAGTGCTGGGGCATGTTTACATTTGCAAACGTATCTGTTTAAAAACAGTATGAAAAATTAAAAACCAAGGCTCTGGCTTTGCACGTCGGCAGCAGGAGACGGAAAACTAGGAACCACATGGCTTAGGGGCAAAATGTTCATCAAGGCCTCCTTTGTGCTTCTCATCTCTAATCATTTCCAGGGGGTTAAAGATCCATGCTCTCACTTCCTCCACATGAAAACCAATGAACAAAAGTTTAATAGTTTCCAACACCATCCATCTCCAGATATCTGATTCAGAACCTCTAAAGCCCTGCAAGTCCCCCTACAGCTCAAGGTGGTTCAGGTATCCAGCTGCAAAGAAGACAAAGCTTTGAAGGAAATGTAAGTTTGCAGGCACAGCTGCGCTCAGTTAAAATGCAAGCCTAAGAGAAGGTGAAAAGAGGCCCTCTGCCATTTCACAGGGTGGTCCCTGCAGCCTCTAGCACACTGCTCTGCTCTGACTTCCTGCGAACACAGGGCTGGGACCAGGATTACTCAGCTGCACAAAGGACAGCAAGCCAAATTGCAGGAGCTGGGTTTAAGGGCCTGATCCAGAAGATCTTCAAATCATTGGCAGTTTTCCTGTGAGCTTGATGGGTTTTGGATCAGCTTCTAAAGATATGGTAAACCTGGTAATACTTAAGTCTTCAACTCCTCAAAATCAACTGCTCCCCACCTCACCCTTACTCTGTGTGTTTTGAAGGAAAGAAATATGCAAACACTGAGCTGAGGCTTCCCTGTCTGAAGGACAGCATTTACTGCTTCCTCTTACTTGAGCCCACTTGTTGCTCCCATCCCCAGCAGGCTCTAATAGCTTTGTGCTTCCAGCACACATCACACAAGAGCAGAGAGGTTAAATGCCCATGCCTTGAAACTGCAAAGCCATTATAGGTGCATGGAGTATGGCTACCCACAGTGCTATTCAAGAGCAGCTCTTGCAAAATCATTCTCAGCAAGGATTTCCTATTTGAAGCAAAAGAAACTAAACTCAACAGGACCAAGAATTCTTTGTGTAAAATGAGGGTATACCCACATGCACAGACTAACCATGTCTCCTATCCTGGGACTGCACAAGGAAGCTTCAAAGAGATCATAAAAAGACCGTAAGATAGATAAGTTCAGAGGGTCCCCATTCCAGAAAAGATAACCTGAATCCCATACCTTACGTAAGGCTCCTGTAAAACAGGCTGATTCAACAGTAAAAGTTTTTGCAATGAAGTAGGGCGTACACAGCACTTTGGACCCGTCAGACTCAATCGCAATAAAGAAGGACCTGTTCTGCAGATATTCGGACCTACTTTTGTGCAATGCTAATTTGAGCACACATTGAGTGCTTCCCTTACTGCCTCAGCATGGTCTCTTCCAAGTCCTTTTAACTCAGCTTACTAGTTCAGGACATGCTTAATTACTGTGTGTGAGTATAGCAGCACTCCTGGCAAGGCCCAGATGACAGCCATGACTTCTGTAACTTTTACAATATCCTCACCTTTTGGTTTGCTTCAGCCCTGGCACAGGGCAGATTATGTATAATGATTGGCAGATACTCCAGTTTGTAAGTACTCAGCCACTCAGTTTTATTTCAGACCACCCACTAGCCTGGAGGACTCTCAGTGACCAAGAGATGAAATCATTTTGTAAAATAACGAAAGGCCTCAGGCTCTCTTCTTGGTATAGACTGAGGAAATGTCCTCTTTTCAGAATCAGACCTACCATCTCAGACCATCCTCTGCTTCAATTATCCTCAGTGTTCAGAGGATTTTCCATGAAGTAGACAGTTGCCTGCTAAGACTGAGGCCACAGTTTCCATTCCGTGTGGGCCCCTGACCAGATCCATCAGAGACAAGGCAAACAAGGTTGCAACCAAAGCTGAGAAGGCTAATGACTACCCAGCCATGCTATCACCTGTCTTTTCAAATGCTGCAAGTGCGGACATTTCCAAGAACGCAGAGAAGTTACAGTGAAATTACAGCATTATCTTTATTGGACTGACAATGAATCATATTTTAACATCAGCTTCATTTTAAATTTTAGCTCTCAGTTGCCAGTCACACCACAGGTTAGTGCAATAGACTTTAGACGTTAACTTTTACTCCCACCCCATGCTGAGTTTGAAGAGTAGCCTCCGCAACACAAAACCACTCCACAACTTAGCAAATTTATCAACTCTTTTGCTGCACGGGCAGAGCTGAGCAAACAAATGTGTCAGCACTCAGAGCTCAACTTTGCCTATGAGGCCAAAAACCTCAAATCTGGCTTTACCCCAGAAGTCCTTCTACACATACATATCACCCTGCTGTCTTGTCTTCCCATCACCACCTCCACCTCATTACTGATATTCTTTCTTTCTTTCACCTGATCGATTGAACTCTTTAATTGTATATTAAATATGCCCTCATCCCAACTGCTGCAATTTCCAGTGTCATTGTCTTCTCAAATCTCTGATCTCTGCTCTCAGCTCTGAGGACTTAGAAGGCTGTTGACAGAATACATGCCCTCCTACAAAATGGGTCAAACCAGCAGTTTCCTTCTCTCTTGCCTCAGTACCTAAACCCAAGTCAGATGTTCTTCCAGCTGTCTCAGATTCATGGTTTCATTCAGTTTACCCTTCTTACCCCATATTCAATCTCCTCCCACTCCTGCTTTCTTTCCTAGCAGTCCTCACCTTCCAGCCATGTTTCTACCTCATTTCCTGCCCACACAAACTATTTTTCCTGTCTTTACCAACTACAAAGCCCCTTCTCAGATGAAAGAACAATGAACTAACCCATGAGTAGCCTGTGAGTCACTGTGATAGCAGCTTGCAGTGAGCCGTTCCTTTTGCATAAGATCCGAGAAGCAAGAGTTGCTAATGTCCCTCTCCAAACTGTCCCAGAATATGTGGATAGCAGATGACTGGAAAAAGAAAGAATAAAACTTTTTCTTTTAGTAAAAGACTTTTTCTCTTGATCTTGTTAAGGAACGAATAGTCCTATCCCTCAGCTACCAAGGAATAGAACAGGACAGAAGAAAAGGCTGTTCTTTACCATCCTGAAGGAAAAAAAAACCAAACAAACCAAAGACTCAGGTCTTGCCTCCACAGAGGTATAGCAATCACAATAAACATAGTAACATTTAAAGACTTGGATGATTTTGTGCCTCTTCCCTTAATGCCTACAGCTCCTCTCTGAGCTGATCTTGATGAGCTTCTTCCACCCCAAGAGAGAAACAACAGCTGGAGATGTAGGTATGGTCCCAAGAGCCCAATAGCACTGACACAGGAGTTCTCTGTCTTGAGCAAATCATGAAACTATTTAATGTCTCAGTAGTTCCAATTGTTAAATGGGTTTAGGGATACTGGCTGGTGCATCAAGGCCTAGTTATCTGTAACATAGGTGATGTATAGGAGGCACTAAGTATTGCTTATTGCATACCAAGCATTTTGACTCTTTGTTCCCTAAATTTTAATAATTTCTTCAAAACAAGTGTTGCTAAATTGTTTCAATATGGAGAAAAAAGACCTTAGTCCAAACATAATTTTTGCAAAAGTACAATTATAACTGCTTGTTTATTTACTTTTCTATTATTAATATGGAGCAGCTGGCAAAACACACCAATATATGAGGGAGAACCCAGGGATTCAATCCCAGATAAAGAAAACACTAAATAATAAGCATTAACTAGTGCTCACTTCCAGTATGGGACAATGTGGCAGTAAGTTGTCCTGGCGCCACCTCAAGGAAGGATATTGAAGGACTGCAATTCACATTCCCAACCTGGCACATTTCTACAGTATTCAGAAGTTTTAGTCTATCAGAGAGGTCAGTCTCAGCCCTCTGTGTTTCACTTGGGTTCCTATTTGCACATGGTGAAGAGCAGGCAGAAGTTTCAACCAGACCTGACCCAGGGAAAAGCCAGGAGACTTTCAGGAGACAGGAGACTTTCACTGGGTTAGTCCCCAGGCCTCAGGCTGGGGATTAGGAAAGAAGTCCTGTAACTTGAGAGAGTTAAACGTTAAAATTGAGAGAGTCTTCCCTCTTCAGCATGGTTCCTATAGCTCAGACCCACCAAGACCGCAATCCCCAACTAACATAAAATCATTTAGGTTGGAAAAGACCTCTAAGATCATCAAGTCCAGCCATTAACTCAGCATGGCCAAATCCACCCCTGAACCACATTCCTAAGGGCCAAATCTACTCTTCTTTTAAATACCTCCAGAGATGATGACTCAAATATGCCATTGCAGATCCTCCTTAGCCATGGCCAACAAGGAGCAAGAGGAGATGCCACAGTGCTGCAGGAGGGGTGGATATGGATGTGTGTCCATGAGACACAATGATGTCCGTTTGCCCTGCCTGAGATTTACAGGACCAAAGGTGTGTGTCAACCTAGCACAGGACTTTATGGAAAAAATGGATTTGACTTTCCTCAGCTAGCTGTCAGCTGGGGCAAACACCACCCTAACACTTCCTCCCCTCCTCAAGAACCCTGCCTGCAACCCTACACAGCACTGCACGGTGTCATGTGGCCACAGCCCTGTGCCCCACAACCAGCTTGTGAAACTTGGCTAACCAGTGCCACACACAGCCCCACTGTGAGCAAATCCAGAGACTTCTTGTTATCCTGAGGATGTTGCACAGTGTTTAAGTACTGTGATCCGTTGTTTACTGAGACAAGCCCCGCAGCTGTCACGCAATCTCCCTCACTGAGAAAGATAAAGTGAGTGCTCATGCATCACTTGCAGCTTCCTACGACATTCTGATCAGTATAATCCCTCTTTTCAGACAGGAAAGCAAGCTGCATTCTGGCTCCTACAACCACTGCAGTCTGATGGGGAAAAAAACCAACACCCCTTTGTCATCATTCAAGGATCCTTCAGTCTGCCTCCTCCACATCCAGAGGTAAAGTTTTTTCACTGTCCTTACAGTTACATGTCTAGATCAGCCAGTTGTGCCAGCAGAGGTGGTGCAATATTCAGGACAACCGTTTTCACTAGTGAGAATGTAGGAGAAGGCAGAGAAAGCAGGGCTAAACTCTCCTTGAATTTTTCCTGCAGGTAACCAGATCTGCCACAGAAGCAGAAGTATCTGATTGTGATGAGCATCTGAAGCAGAAGGTGATCCTCTTTGCTGGCCAACCAAAGACTGAACTGGAGATGCCCAGCTTAACGCACAGTTTGTGCTGTGTAGCTGCCAGGCTTACGAGGACTCCTGTGTTCTGCAGACAAAGCTCCCACCATGAGGCAGTTACAGCCAGGAATGAGAGCACAGGCTGTAAATTCCTGAAAGAGTTTTGAAAGTAGGCTGTTCTCATAAGGATCAGTGTTTTTAAACTGGAAACCGGCTAATAATAAACAACCTCACTGACTTCAAGAAAAGTATATATTCAGAACCTGACTGAGCTGAGACTGTTTGTGGGCTTTCCAGGGTGAACCCTGTATGATAATACAAGAATATTTCTTAGGAGATTGCTAGTACTAAAGTGAACTTTATCAAAGCATAATGTCAACCTTGAATAGAAGGTTTTAGCAGAATGTGATATGTTAACACTCATCAGAAGCAGATGTGCTAAATAAATGAGGTATGCTGTACCACTGCTGTATTACAAACTTGTTCAGTTAGGGAACTACATTAAGTAAGATTTGAAATTGAAAATGAGGTCTCTCCAAGGGATGTCTTTGTTTGTACTGAACCACAGAAAAAGAAGATAAGCACTTCACTTTAGATTTCCACTCTGTTTCCCCTTCTCTGTTGTGTGCCCAAGATCCAAAAAAAAGGCTGCCCATTTCTATGTCCTAGATCCAACCACTGTGCTAAAGACAGGACCATGCACATGCTGCTGTTAGCCCCAGTTACACCAGTGGTACCTCTGGAAAATATCAATTACCTACTCTGCTGCTGAGAGGAGTTTTTCATGGCCTTGGTCCATGCATAATACACTGGTGACCTGAGTACCTGTTCCTCCATGCTGTGAATCTACCTCCCTCAGTCCTGCTGCTGAGGATGCGTCCCTCTCATCACCACCACCACTCGTGGTCAAAGGCTGCTCCTTTACTTGAGCTGTTGTGCATCTTTAAAGTTTTACCTTCCCTCACCCCAATATGTAAGTTACTTGACCGCTTCACTTCCTGAAGCTTCACTGCAAAGTCTTCCTCTTCTCTCCTGCTTGTCATGATTCATTCCATTTAAAGCATTTTGTGAAAGAAGGACATTCTTCCAACCCTCCTTTTCTTCCTGAGGTCCCAAGGAACAGCACACTGAGTGACTTTTCCAATCAAATCTCATTGCAATTATTTGTGAAGTGCCTTGGACACCGTTAATGAGGAAGTCTCAAAGAACTAGCATCATTACTGTTATAATTATTATTATGGAATGAAAAATATATTGGGAGCAGTTGGGTGTAATTTTCAGAAGTTTTGCCTAAGAGCAATTATTTCCCTAACTACTGTATATTTATGGTTTTATCAGTCACAATTTTCAAACAAATTCTAAATCAAATCTGAAGAAGAAAGGTCTAGTTTAATTTGCCACAGTTCTATTTTTCAAGATTAAAAAGAAAATTAAACTGTTCCATTAAGGCTTGCTTAATGGAAACAAAATCCATACTGAAATGTCCTGAAGGTAAAATATTCTGAAGCCCCCACAGGATGCCACCACTTTCCAGTCAAAACTCCATTACTTAATGTTTGCACTCCCTGTATGGAGAACCAAGGGCACCAAGGCTATGATCTAGAAGACAATTCTCCCATAATGTATTGTGCCTTCCCTTTGATGCTTAGACAGATACACCTCTAATACCTCACCCCGCAATCTTCATTCTTCGTTAACTAAAATTTTGGTTTGGATTGTCAAATCTCACTTTCTCAAGAAAAGTGTAAATCTTGACCAGAATTTCCTAAGGGGCCTTCCCAGCTGGCCTTTGGAGTTGATGAATGCTAATGTGCTTTTTTTTCCATCAATATACAGTAAAGGGAATAATGTATTAGTGACCAATTCAACAATAGTGGGGGTATTTGGTGAAATGTCAAGAACTTTCTCAACAAATAAATCATACCTTATTATCCTTCAGCCCACAAAGTTAAAATAGCTTTTGCTTTCAATACAAGAAAACATTTAGCTGCTCCCCACAGGTTTCAGTGTTTGAAGCTGGCCACATTTCAATGAAACGTTGTTTAAAGAAATAAAATATTGAGAAAATATATGGCAAGCTACATTCAAGTCACCTGAATCACATTTATCTGGTAGGAGGTAATAATTACAGATAGTCTGAAGTAAACCCCAGATTTAAACACTTCCAAACTAAATCATTTTGAAAACCTGAGGCAACAGACAGAGCAACTTGTCTGCATCTAGGAGTGATTGAGGATTAGACAATGGATCAAATGCCACACATTGAGAACTCACACCGGCCATGATGATACAGTCTGCAAAGCTGAGATTTGCAGTTCTGAGAAGATCTGAGATATAAGCTATTTAACCAAGTCCACCTCTGTCCTGTGCCTCAGCATGGGATCAGCTGAGGTGTTTTTATGAAGACAGGATGCAATTATTAAAGCAGGGACAAATGATGTTCTTCCAGCTTACCCTAACTGCCATGACCTTGGGGAAAAAACCCTGAGAGACAGAACAGAGAAAAATTCAGGAAGCTATCATACTTTTCCTGAGCATACTGATTTAATGGATTAAATTAATGAGAAATAAATAATGGTAGAAACTGCAAGTGGAAACTTGTGTACAACTCATTTCCAGTGAAATTGTGGATGTCCACATGATTCATGTAACACAGATGAGTTTGCAAACTTTTAAGCACTTCCTTGGTAATCAAGATGAAGCCAAGCACTCTGCGGCCATTACAAACATCAATGCATGTCCCTCATGGCTCTGGCTCTTGAAACAACAAACCTTATATAGTATTGCATGGAAGATGTTTCTAGTTTTCCCAAGAGGCACATTAGAAAGGAGCTCCAAATGCCTTTAAGGAATAGCAAAGGTGCTTTATGTCCAAGAAAGAGCTGTACAACAATGAAGTATACTGCTGGCAACCAGGACAGTAAGACACAGCACAGCCCAATTGCAAATGCAGGCACTGATCTGTTGGCAGTAAGATCCATACAGAAAAGACGAGAAATGTGAACGTGATTGACAAGAAGTAGAAACAAATTCTCTGGTGTTTGGCTTACCAGAGTGGACCACAGGGGAGCTGCGCAGGGATGACAAACTGTTTTGTGAAACGGGACTTGGATGCGTGTGTACATGCATGTATAAATAAAAAGGGATGCACTAAGAATACACTTGACTTGTTTTACTAAATTCTTGACTCACTGAAAAACAAACAAGCATGCAAGATCCTTAATGATCCTTCATGCTACCCACTAACAGTCAAATAGGTAGTAAGACACCAGAAAAAGCCTCCTGGGAAGTAGAAGATCATTTTCTTATTGATCTAACAAGGGAAATCAAACTTTAACTGGATTTCCTATAAGCACAGAGTAGAACAATCTAATTATGAAAAGCCCAAACTGGGTACGTTATTATTGCTGGCAAACTGTACAATGAGAACCATTCATAAGCCCCAGGGAAACTGGGGCACTGTTGTGTTCGTTTGGTACTGTGCAAACATACAGGACGGTGTTTGCAGCACAAAATTCCTGTCGCGTCCCTCAGGATCTCATGCAGGCTGCGAGGATAAACCACTTAGCTCATGGCTCCTCCCCCGCCCACATCCCTCCTGGCAGTGCAAATGTTATCTTTAGCACTTCAAGTATATCTAGAACCAGAATTTATGTCCCTTGACTTGTCTAGACCATTTTCTCTACATCACAAGTAATGGCACAAATAATTTGGGGAATGGAGTCTGTAAATAAACAAGCATTTGCTCAGGTCTGAACACAGCTAAAGTAAAAGCATTTTGCATACATAGAATCTAGTACATGTCCTACTCATTTAAGCAGAAAGGAGTCTCTTTCTTACCCACTCTCACAGCAAGACAAAGATACCAGTTCAAACAGATAGTTGACTAGTGTGGGTGAGATACAATAAGAACAATATAGAAAATACATAATTTCTCAGGAAATACAGGGGAAAATCAACAGAAAGAAGTTTTACTTGGATTCTTCTACAACAAGGATATTATCCAGTAATTGGATGTTAAGATTATCATCTAGGGGTAAAGTACAATAAAAAGAGACTGAGCACAAGCAAAGTGGGAACTGAAGACTAGAGAACACAAAACATGCTATGGCATCCCATTTGTCTGGTGATGGGAAGCCTGGTTAGCAAGGTTGTGAAAAAGAAGCTATTCAACCCCTTTGTACCATAAACTGTTTTGTTAACCTATTCATTCTGGTAGTAAATCAATGTACCCTCTATGACTGAATGGTCAGAGGCCTTATTATTATAATGGCCCATCCACTGGAAATTGCTGGCATAACATAATCCTTTCCCCTGGCAGCAAGAGCATCAGAAGGGCTCTGCTGGGGTCACTCCTTCAGTCATTACACACTCCCATTGTGTACCAGGCTGTGATTCATGAGTCGATGCATGTGGAGACCCACAGAAAGCCCATGAGCCACACTGCTATGCAGAGATCCTCAGAGCAATCTGGGAACACCACATAAAATTTAGATTCCCTTACTTGTCTAGCCTTGCAGCCTAAACCTGCCTGTGCCAGCATCAGAACAGGGTATAGCTTTATGAGAAATCAGATTATGAACAGAGATGTGGTTTTGGACATGGGACCCCTCTTTCCCAGACCTTAAAAGCTACGTGCAGTGGAAAAAAGGTGCCTCTAATTTAATTCCTGTGTCTTTTCCAGCTGAGATTTGCAACAGAAAATACAAGACTAAACTGTATCATGAACAATCACAAGGAAACAGGTGCTGTGAAAAAACAATAACTCTGGATCTAACTTGGGTTTTAGAAACTCAAATGATAATCTGGATCATTTTCTTGATGCATCTGGGATTTCAATCTTTCTTTCTTTTGCACAATTGTCAGGTTCTAATTAGGTCACCAGTTTTTGCCCTCTGTCATTGAAGAGAGGAAGGGAACAAGACCAGTGAAAAGGGAAGACAGATTTTTTTTTCCTGTGAAATATTCATGCCTGATTAAAGCAAAGCAAACTGGCAGATTACGAGTGTGTTTACACAGCCATCGATTCTGCAGAGTAGCACTCATTTTGAGTGCCAAGACATGCCCACAAATTCCTCAACTTCAGGATTTGGGGCTTTTAATAGTCCCTGCAGAATGATTTACCTCAGTGCTGGATTGCACAGACACATCTTCTATAAACTCACAATTTGGTGTTCCTGGTTAATAGAGAGAGCAACACTTTCTCCTCTCTTTACCTGTAACATTGTCATCATTGTATTATCTACTGAACCAAATTTCACCATGTTTTAACAGCAAGGGCTTCTCTTTTTGGCCCTCCTCGATTAAAACAGATGGCGAGGTTTATTTAGCAATTAAAATCAAGGTTTATTTACCGGAGCAAGGTTAGAGCCAGTGCCGTATCATGTAGGCTTAAAGATTCTGCTAATTTATTGTAATCCACTTAAAGCTTTAAGGCATGGATAATGGAAAACAGACAAGAAATCTCTTAAACTTTCCAAATTAAGAGACAAGAGTTTCCTCCTCTGTGAAGAATAGTAAAGCTCTCTAGAAGAACCCTGAAAGGTCAGCAAGGAAGCCTTTGACTACTTTCTTCCTGGAAACCCTATCTCAAAGGTCACAAAACCACAACTAAATTGCCTTTAGCAAAGAACTTAACTAGAGACACATTGCAAGGTACTCAATTGCCTTTAGCAAAGAATGTAACTGGAGATGCATTGCAAAGCCTTAAATAGGAACCAAAATCAATATTTCAACATTTAGGAGGAAACCATTTTTAGCAAGGAGACTCAGCAGCTGCTGATGCTAGCACACTGAGTTTAACACACTAGTCTGGGGTGAATTTTCAAATAATAATAGTGGTACCAATTTAAAGATCTACCTGTTGTGTGGGTAAGTGGACAGATTATCCAGACAACAATTGAGGAGTACATGACATGTACCTTCATGGAAAATCTGACTGGGATAAGGACAAGAGAAATCCCACGCTTCAAAAGAACAGTAAAAGAATTGGCCATTGCAACGCAAAGGCCCCCTCTCACATTCAAGTTAAATGCCCAGATAAACGCCAGAAAAACTACTAGCACAGGTGACAAATACATAACAAAACCAAACGAAACCAGGAACACTACAAACAAAAGGGCAGCCACTCCCCGCAATTTTAAATGATCTTACTTCTCTTGCAGTCAAGCGTGCCCTAATTCTCCATCACATTACACTTATTAAGTGTCTGGCTTCAGCAAGCCAGGTGAGGCACTACTGAATCCAGTTAGAGAAAAGGAAACTGAAACACAGTTTCAGTGTGGCACAAGTTTACAGGGAGCCTGTAGCAGAGTAGAAAATGGAGATTCTTAGACCAGTAGTTCCAAAACTGCCTGAATTGACTGCTATGAAACTTCAGAATTAAAACACTGTAAAGCATCAAAGGGAAAATGATTCGTCAGGCCACTTCCCCTGGCCTGTGGATCACAATTTTAAGGAAAAACAGCACAGACTAAACCTAGATGGATCATCCTACTGGAATCTGAAACAGGAATAGAAGCTCTTACCTTCAAAAGCAATTGTGGGGTGTTCTTTCCTAACACATTGCTGATGTTCAGCTTCAGTGTATTCAGGTACATTCTGTGATGCTGAGAGATGAAAAGCAAGAAGAAAAAGGCTTGGCAATGACAGGGAAATGGCCTTTAATCTTGAAACAATCATGACTGAAGGGCGGTTGCAGATCTAGCTTCCAAGATAGGCCCACGGAGGATACCTGAAATACAAATAATTCCACTTTCAGAAAGGCGAATGCTTATCCAGGGCTTGTAACATGGTGCAGGGTAGAGTTCCCCTTTCCCCTCAAACCCACTTGTACTAAATACATAAGGTAATATTCCACAAACAGCAAAAAAATAAAATAAAATAAAATAAAATAAAATAAAATAAAATAAAATAAAATAAAATAAAATAAACCCACCCCAATTTACAACCATAAAGAAGAGACGTGCACAGCTCCCTAAATATCTATCTCTGTGTACCCTTGGGGTGTGCGTCTTATAAAGCACCTGGTGTGCAGTGGCTGGCACTGACGACATGAAATTTCAAATATTCCAGGTGTAAATTGTCTCCCAGGGTGGACACCTCCCTGCTCAATTTTTTAATCTGTCCATGGTAAATTCCATGCTAAATTCAAGAGATTGATAAGGAAAGGCCAACACCAGTCACCGTGAAAACACACGTGCAATTACCACTGTTCTAACATGGGATTTATACATCTGACCACTGCTGCTTTAAATGTCTTGAAACAAAACAAGCCAGTATAAAGGTCTTGCCAGGAGAATGCTAATTGAAGTCAATAAAAATTAGAATAATTTAAAGGGGAAAATGGTGAGAAGTGAGTCGATTGCCTTTATTATTATGAGATGCTAGAGCTCCCAGTCACAACAGCTGAAGCACAGCTAAAGAGGAGGAGCATTCACTCTCAAGTGAGGAGAGAGGAAAGTCATGCCTTTTCTACGTGAGCTTTTTAAACAACAGTAGCAGTAAAGGCACAGCTCTAAAAAACTCCCCCGGGCCTACCAGCCCTGAGGCAGAGGATGAAGGATTAATTAGCCCATGCCACAAGCTCCCCAAGATGATGCTGCAGCTTAAGAAATTCTGCAATGCCAAATTTAATCTTACCAATGTGCATATTGTATTTTCCTATGTAACTTTGTTCAGTTATTGCAAACACATGTTTTCAAACAAATAGAGTCTCCTACCTTTAAATCTTATCTAGTGATAAAGCTGATTCTGATTAAATTCACACATAATGACATT
This sequence comes from Platysteira castanea, assembly GCA_013397175.1. Lineage (NCBI taxonomy): Eukaryota > Metazoa > Chordata > Aves > Passeriformes > Platysteira > Platysteira castanea. The sequence goes on from VYXC01003415.1 coordinate 1,987,071, forward strand.
TTCAATTCCTGCAGGTGTGATTCAAAAAGTTAGTGTAACAGTCAACACCTGCAGTGCCTGATACCTCTATATTTTTGTTTGGAGTCTCTAAAATACTTTCAGTGACCTGAAATGGGCAGGCTGATGGCAAGTAACGTGAGGTACTGATGTATGACAGGCTCATGGCATGGAGCAAACTCCAAGATAGAGGACACTATTGTGACCTCAAGGAGCTGGAAGAAACTCGTAAAGGTCTTTGGGCATCACAAGAGCAATAAGGGACTGCTTACACCAGAAATGGGAGACATTTGGTTTGAGAAATGGATCCTATGTTTTATTCTTAACTCTATTTCTCTGTGATTTTAAACGCGCATAAAAATGAGTTGCCAGTGCATCCATTCAGCACGTCCTCAGCAGCAGCTCCATACCTCTGACTGAAAATAGCATTGGCATTCAGGGCTTGAGGTAGTTCTAGGGACTTAGTTTCCCAACCAGTGTGAGTGAGACATTACAGCATTTCACGTTTTTTCCAGCCCCATATACACGCAGATTTTATGCAGTGATATATAAAATCCCCTTCCAGCTCTCCAAAAGAGGTTCTACAGCACTTTACTATGAAGGGTGGCTGTTTTTAAAAACACAGCAAATATAATGTTAAATTAAAAAATGGGACTGGCAGAAGGAAGAGATGTGAAATCATTTAAAGCTAAGGCCAGCCCAGTGTTTAGTCATTAAGGACAAGCATACTGCAGGGTGTACACCACTGAGTACTGTGCCCCCTCACATGATGGACGTGTTGTGCAAGTCACTCTGTAATAAAAGTTATTGATGATGAAGCTTCACGTTATATTTTCAGCCACTGGTTTAAATGATCCCTTTTTTCCAGTAAAGATCCAGAAATGAACCACAGCACAGAGATGTGAAGGCCGGGGAGATGCATTTTGTATAGCTTTTGGATACACTTAAAGTCAAAGCCAAACCTTCCTTAGATAGGAGAAGGTTGTTGTGGGAAATGCACAAAAGGCAAAAGGACTTTTTCACTGTCAGATATCCTTGCTGGAAACCGGAAAAGACAGTCATGGAAAATCTCACTTTATGCAGGCTCTACTACTCCCAGTGCAGCCATTACTGGCTAATCCTAGAAAGAAGGTACTAAACTAGACAGACTTCTAGTCTGAGCCAGTATGGCCATTTTCATGTACTAATCATCCAAACAATGATCTCAAGCTAGGTGAAAAAAAAATCTTTAAACAAAGACGTATTATAGGATCCTATGCTCCTCTACAGCCCTATGTGGTGTGCAATCAGCAGATGAATAAATTCAAGTTTCACACTCATTATGGTCATGAAATGATAAAAAGCTGCATACAGGAAAGCTTCATAACATCCCACAGCCTATTCTGTGCCAAAGCAGAGTACATTTACTAGTGTTTTGTCTGGACTAGTTGTAAAATGTGCCAAGTATCTGGATTTCTGCCACTTTCCCTGGGAGATTTTACCACAGTCCAAGAGACTTCAGTGTTCCTTAGAAAGCCGTAACCAGTATTTGGGGTAAAGTTCCATCTTCTTTTCCTTATTATCATAGGGAAATTCAAAGTGTGCATGAAAATAATGGTTTCAAACTTGAAGTGGAAAGTAATAAATGCCCAAACCAAGGTGAAAAAGAAAGATTATAAAAAACTCATATCCTTCACCATGTTCCCCATCTCCTACATCCAAATGCATTCATCAAATGTGAGGAGTTCTTGTGTGCTGGAAAGTTGAGGAAAATCAGTGCCATGTGCAGCCCTGAGTTGGTGTCAACTGGAGTCAGTCAGTGGGTAAATGCCAGTTTGATCAAGGGCAACAGAAGTCAGAGCTCTAGAGCTGAACAATATTGAGTGGATAATATTGAAAAATCTTAGTCCTTCAACCTGTCCCTTCCCAGGCTGCCTTGTTCACTTTTTCTCAATATTGTAAGACTCTAACTTAGTAATTCCCAGCTGCTGCAAATCTATTTCCAAAAAGAACCCCACGCTTCTAATATGAATCAGTGCCATGTGCAAGCGCAGGTCAGCTGTAGGCCAAGAGCAAGCTCGTAACTGCCTGGGAGAGTCCCACAGTTATGAAGTGTTTTAATGAAATGAAATGTTTTAATTTTACTGGAGGTGGCCAAATCCAAGCCTCCAATTTTGCCCAAGTTTCAGATTTTTACTGTGAAGCCTGGAGTATGACCAGTGCTTAGGGCCAGTCCCCATCCCATCTGCTAAAACACTGCACATCCCAAGCACAGCCCAGACTAGTGGTGCTTTGCAGTTCTGGAACTTGCCCTGGCCTTAAGCCATTTAGATACAGTTAAATGCTATAAAAAGAGCTGTTCTTATTAGACTCTCTGCTCAGAATGGCTTAGGGCTCAAGAAATCAGCTGTCAAGTTTTCAGTGCAGATGAGAGACAAGAGCTCAAATCCCTGGTTAAACTGAAATCTCAGACAGGACATATCATTTCAATTCTTTATTTGCTCATCTTGATGCATCTTTACCACCTTAGCTATTCCTCTCCCCGGCTCAATGCAGACATGTTAAAAAAAGATAAAAATGTCCAAAAATATTATCTGTCCAAGTTTATCTGTCTTGTCCCTCATGAAAGCCTGTCTTCTGAGTCTCTGCACAGCCCCAAGGGCCAGTGATGGGGCATCTTTCTCCCCTTTTCTACTCCACGTAGTCAATCCCTATAGCCCTCTGACAGAAAAAGGTGAACAAATTCAGGCTACACTGGATCTGGTGAAATTTGCTCCACAGACAAGTATTTTGTAGAGCACCACTTCTGCCACCATCCTCTTGTCTCTTAAATCAGGCTTTCTCAGCTCATGGGCCTCCCTGACTGTAGCAGCGGTGGCAGGGGGTGGGCAAGAGTTGCTCTGTCTGGGAAAGGCAGGAGGTCTGAACACTCAGAACCTCTCCAAAACTGAGATTTGCAACCTCAGTGCCCAGGTCAGCACAAACCCACTATGCCTGCCCATCTCTCAGCCAGGACATTCCACGGCAGCCCAAGAGTGACAGGGTATAATTCTGCTTTGCCTTGTGGCTTCACCCTCACGCAAGGGCAGCATTCAGGGGATCACCCACAGTCCCTCCCTTATTCACTGTCAGGGCATGAGTCTTTTCCAACTCACCCCGTATTGTATCATTACAACTCCATTGATTTCACAGGAACTAATTCTGATTTACAGAAGGTAACTCAGATCAGGCCCCTTTTGACTAAAGCTTCGTGTCTAAAAGAAAAATACCTTCAATCAATCTTCAGGGCTTTAAAACAAAGCACACTTTAAAAATGGCTGTACCAGGAATTCATATCCTGCTTTCCTCTGACTGTAACTATCATTTTGACTTCATAAAATGTGACAGTAAAGTTAAAGGATAAAAGAAAATGCTTCATCTTTCATTTTAAAGGAAAGGGATGCCTTTAAAAAAGACTAAAAAAAGGAACCTCCTGCAAAAGCTTTAATTCTTCTGTTCAGGATCTTTTGTGATTGCCACAGTTATGGTTTTATTAGACTGGGATAGCAGAGGGAAGAAAAGCAAAGAAAATATGTGGACATTAAAGTATTCAAAAAAGTACTGGAAGAATAAGTGAAATAAATATAAACATTGTAAAGCAAGACAGCTCAGAAATGTGGCTATGACAGGCTGGCACAGGCAGCTCTGTCCTAGAAAACAGAGCTCCAAGGCCAACAAAACTATGGTCCTTTATTTATCTGATGCTCCTCGCCCTTCCCTCCCTCTCCAGCTGGAATCCATCCCACCCAACTGGCTCGAAGGGCCATCCTACACTTTTGAAGAAAAAGCATGGCTTTTCCCACTGGCCCTAGCCACATCCAGACCCTCAGCCCTCAGCTGTGCCCATGCTGGGGACATGGCTCTGTCTTACGGCCAAAACATGGCACGCTGCACTTGCGTGTCCAGAGGTCAAATCTCATATGCACTGTTAGACTGGGCTTGTGGATACTGAGCTCTTCTCATTTATTTACTCGTGAGGCAAATCTACAGAAATGGTCAAACTATGGTTGAGATGAGAATCTGTGAAGAGATTTTGTTTTGCTTTAATTAAATCACCCTACAATCTTCTGAAGAATCGGTGAGCTCACTTTGGATTTCATGACAGTTTATATGCCACAGCTCTTGCTCTGGTTGTCACCACGTTCCTGTGTACCCACCTTGTTGAGGCTTCCCATGGCCTCAACCGCAACATCATCTATGAGTCTCGGACTGAACTCCCTCTCACAACACTCCAGGAAGACAAACCCACAATTTCATACATATAATCCAAGGGTTATCTTCAAAAACCCCCTGCAATTCAGCAGCAGGGTGCATCACAAGTGTGTGCAGGCAATATGCTGTCTTGTGGCAGAGCAGAAGCACGAGCTCCATGCTGACCCCTCTCACAGCTCCTGCCTCACACAGTCTGCAGGGCACCACTTGCAGTATCATAGTAAGTTTTGTATCAGGAATAAAACAACCAAGATTTTTCAACATGGGTCATTTTATTGAAACCCCTCTGTTATCTATATCTATATAAATAATTCAGGTAACTCTTTGCGAGGGAGAAATCAGTTTTTCCAATATACTGTTCGGTCCATGACTCATGAAACCTGTAGTGGAGCTGAATAGTAATAGTCTATACTTTGATGCTCTTAGGACTACATCCCACAAAAGATTGACAGTGCACTTAAGGGCGCTTTATTTCTAGGGCTCCTTCTGGTTGCTGATCAAAGCCACCCAGGACTGGTCAAAGTCCCAAACCAAGCCCACAAAGTGCAATGGGATATTTTCATTCAGAACAGGTAGCAGAGACAAAACTTTTAATAACGGTTTAGTACCAAATGAATTGGTTGGTGTCAGACCACTTCTCTATGGACTGGTGTAGGCCTTCAGGAAGCCAACAGCCACCACTTGGTTACTTGGCCTTAGTAGTGCAGTCCGCTGCCACAAAGTCCTGGAAACAGAACTGTTTCCTCACCTGTAGAGGAAGCCCTCCAGAACAGGACTCTGTTATAGAAAGCTTCCATTAAATAAAGTTGATTCAACAATTAAAGTCTGTGTAACAGCCCAAAATATACTCTACCTCTGGGTTCCTGCCAAATCCAGTGGGCATAAATAAATACCTGCTCTGCTGACACTCAGTGCTGACACTACTTGCTTTTGAGTAGTGCTAACCTGACCACACATTGAGTGTGTCCCCAAGTGCTTCAAGAGGCTCCCCAGAGAGCTCTAGATCTTTTTTTTTTTACTGGCCACACTTAATATAAAGACATGAGAGGCTTTGTTAGCATTTGTTTGGGATATGAATTTAGCACTTGTGAAAAGGTGCCTTGGAGTCTGAAGTCTTCTGTTTATTCAAAGATCATATTTGGCAATGAAGGCTCACACTCATTTATCTCCCTGGTGGTACGCTGCCACTGTTTTCTAGAAAAGTGCCTCTACGAGGGGAAGGAAATATCTTCTATTTACTGTTCACAGAATGGCGTCTCTGAGAGATGTCAAAGTTTCGTCAAAGAATTACCAAATTTTTCGGTAATTCCAGGACTTGGACTGGCTATGGAATTATTTTTATGTGTTCCATCTGTGAAACACAGAGACGAAGGCAAAGTCTAACACAACAGCAGAATGTATGTATGCTATGGTACTTAGCACAACTGCAGTTCAGACACAACATTTACTGGAGCCTAGGTTTGCAATCAGGAGCTCCTGACTCCCAGTCAAAGTCTCTGGATGCTCAATCAAAAAGAGGAAGAGTGTAACACAGCCCAAGAGCAGAGCCATCCCAGGGTTCATGGGACAGCAGCAACAGCAGGAATTCCAGAGGCCCTGCCGGCAGCAGGGGAGTGTGCGCAGGGCTCAGCACCCCTTGCAGTGCAGTCACCTTTCTCACTGAACGTGTGATTCGGAATCCTCTGCATGGGGGCTGTAAACCCAAGGCGCCAGACATGCCGTTTACGTGCAGATCAGCTACATAACACAAGTACAGCAGATTCAGCATCACACTTACTGCAAATCATCACCTGACTGCAAGAGTTCCTTCTGGCTTGAGGTTTGGTACTCAGCCCATAGACTGATGCCTTAAGCCTGTAGCTGTTACAGAAACACCAGCTTTCTTCAAGTTGCTCCCCTGCACAATGTAGTTGGTTTGTAAATGTGTGAATTAGCAGAGCCACAGTCCCCAAGCCCACACTTCACAGCCACTGCCATTCCAACACACTCTTGTGCTTGACAGTCTGGAGAAAATCCTCTATTTGCAGTGATTTCCAGAGACATGTGGTGCTCCTGCTCATACACCTCCCCACTGCAGCTGTGATGCTACAACTCTGGAAACTGAGGTAGGAAACACATTTATCACTCAGTCACTAGTTCCTGCACCCAGTTTTAGACAGAGACAGAAAGAGTAATAAATTCCTCCTGACTTTTCAAAATGCTTTTGGTACAGGGTTGTCTTTAATCTCACAGTTTAATATGAAAACCATCAATGTTCTTGAATTTTTGACTTACTAGAGTATTAACCATTGTTTTACTGACACTAGTTTTTTATTCAACTCTAATTATAGGGTCTATTGCAGACTTCCTATGGGATGTTTAATAAGGGAGCTAGTGACAATAGTTCCAAATTATATTAGACCTAACACAGGTTGGTAACTCATGAAGTTTCTCTCTTCAACACTGTGACAGGGATCCAGGGACAAGCACAGTCTCCAGATTGTGCCACACAGATAAGCAATCCTGATAAACTATGTAGCAGTCACTGTGGTGTCCCTGTGTCCAACAGAAAGAAGAAATTAAAAAAAAAAACAAGCCACTTAATTCTCCTCTGATCTGAAGCAATCCCACAGTTCAAGCCACCAAAAGACAAACACCAAGCCATGAAATCATCACACCAACAAACCTCCAGCCCGAGAGTCAGCCATAGCATATAGGCTGGACTTTCCCAGAGGTTTGTTTTTCCTTTTTAAAACCTCTGGCACTACCTCCAGCTTCTGCCACCTGCTCCCTTCTACTTCATCCAACAAATGCTCTTGCATCACTGACACAGCTCCACATGCCAGGGTCAAAGGGAATTGTTGCACATTGCAAAACCAACTCATCCCTCCTAGCAGCTCCTTCCTCCACTGCTGCATTGGAAAAACAGGATGAGAAGGTATTTTTCTTTTAATGCTTGCCCATGCAGGAGAGAAAAACCAGAGCTTGTTTGTTTTGTCAAAGATTTGTGATTACCCAGTGCCACATAACACATACTTGTGGTTTAATTGTAACTCTAGGAGAAGAAGCATAAAGCATCCCTGTAGCACAACTCCAAGTTTCAGCCTGCTTGGAAACAAGAATATGTTTTGCTGCATTGTCTTCTTGGCACAGCACAGCATCATTTATCATATGAAAACCTTCGGCTAGAAAGCATTCAGCTAGCCTATATATGCCCCAAATCTGAACAGACAAAATAATAATTGTCAGCCAGACTCTTTTTCCTCCTGCTGTGCTCAGCTTTTCTCATACTTCTTGCAACAGCAGGTACCTGTTGAGCTCTGTTAACTGTTCCCCTGTTGGAGCAGCAGGGCTGCTTTGGTCTGCCCTGACTCTTGCACTGTAGTTGGGATTCTGAAAAGTAGGGCCGCTCTTCCCAGACCCTCCTGGCTGCAGGGCAGCACTGAAGCGAAGCAGTGCAGAGCATACACAGCTCACAAGTGACAGGTTATTACCGACTGCTGTGCATAAACAAAATGGGACTGATTCCTCATCTGCTGAAAACTACAGTGACATCAATTTTCCCACAAAAAATATAGTGATCAACAGTTTCTGAAAAGACAGAGCTGAATTTCATCCTCCATCTACACATGCCACACAACTTCTCTGATACCAGGAGCATGGTACTGTGTTACCTGCCAACTGAAGCTCACCAGCCTCAGAACACAGGCCTTACTATGCTGGGTCACGGAGACATCCTTTTAGAGCCTTTCTCAAAAAGAGTATTTAGGCAAAGGCAAAGTCAAGCAGGACAGCTGACCTTCAAAAAGGTCTTGGCTGCTTTCTTTTAATGAACTGTGGTTGTAATTTTCTCTGTCTGAAGATTTACTTTAACTAAACAGTACAGAGTCCCCATCCTGTAAGGGGACTCCCTAAATTCCCAAAGACATCAAAGTGATCCAGGTTTTAATGCAAATCTAGTGATCTACAACTTAGCTAAGAAATTCCATTCTGGAACAGAAGGGAAAAATATCTGAGAGTGAAAGCTGGGATCCTCCTCTACACTTACGTTTTTGACAGTCAGATGTCCAGCCAAAAGTGGGTATTTGAATATTTTCCCACCAGCCTGCCAGAGGACTCCCCAGTCCTTGAGTGTCAGCTCTTTGCCTCAGAAATGCTTTAAAACACCCAAACAATCCCTCAGACAGAAACTTTGTCATCATCTTCCAGGAGGCAGGGTCTGAGCAAGCACTTGGGAGCTGATATAATTTTAATACACTCTGAGGCCAGCCTTTCTAGAGAAGATGAATTATTTGTAATGAATTCCAATCACATGGTGCGCCAGCCCCCACACCTTCATCCTGCATATATAACCAAATTAGTTTAGGAGATGTAAGTTATTCAGGGACTTAGCTGTTCAGTCTGGCCTTGGAGGATTTGCTCTCATTATGGCTTTTATGCAAATTCTGTCCTCCAAATCTCTTCTGAATCAATTATTACTAGATTAATTTAAACATGTCCACCTGGGGTGCCTGTATATCATGTGCCTCATGTTAAAAAGTAAAAAGGATGATAATGAATTCAGGAGGTGACTGAAACAGATTCCTGCTTTGTGGAAATGTGACCTTTTTGCATAATGTCATAAAAGAGAGAAGTTCCTTCAAGAAACATGGCAGATAGGGTCATTCGTTGGATCAGCTGGGCTTTCAATCACTCTTTGGAAATTAGCATGATACAATAAAAAATTAATAAGAAATTTAAAAAAATATCACTTTAATGCTCCAGACTATTAAAGTCTTTGATGGACTACTAATTGAAATGTAAAGCTTAATTTTAAGCAACGCCATTTTATTAATGGTAAAAACTTGAATTAATGTCATTAACCAATGTTAATATTACAAATCCCCTGAGGGATAACAAAGCAATTATGTTATTCACAGACTGAAAGGGGGGAAAAGATGTAATCTGTACATGACTGCACTAAGGCAGAAGAGACTGCTTCCATCTGCATTTCTTCTGCTGAGAGGGGGTTGGTTTGTTTTTTTGAGCAAAGAGGAGGGAGAGGAAGAGAAGAATTTGTGCTAAGTTAATTACTGCTGATTTTCAGGCACTTAATAGCTAAGAAATTATTCTGTTACTCAAACACCATACTGTGGGGACCCTGGAAAAATAATTTGGGATGAGAAATTGATTACAAACCCTCCTTCTTGGAGGTCTCCCCTGTGTGTGCTTGGATCCTAACACATGCACTAACAGCCTTCACCTGATGGAAAAGCCTGATGCAAATATGCGGCCCCACACCTGGCAGCAAATGGCTTTATGAAGCTGTGCTGGTTTGTGTCTGCCAGGGATCACCAAGGAGAACACTTTCTGCAGTACTAAGTGCCCTCAAGTTCATGTGAGGGCAGGTGCTTTCATTTTATATAGTTTAGCAAGTTCAGCATCTTGTCAGATCCACTGCTCATACAGCAGGGGAGATGGGGTTAGACTTAATTAAAGAACCAAAACCAATACTCTTGCTAACTGGCAGAAGTCACATTGCCCAGAGGGAGTAAGAATTTTGTATGGTGCTGGTATAATATTGCATTTGCTCCAGAATAACCATGTTTGACATAAACCTTTGATTAACTATTTTTTTATTGTCTGGCTGATAATTCAGAGACAATGGGGACATTCAGCAAGCCAGAGCATGAAGAATTCCCCAAGGAGCTACAAACCTTTTTATTGCTAAGAATCCCAAAGGCTTTTCCTTTTTATTTACAAAAAGTAAAAGTACTGCAATGCACCCAACACACCATTGTCAAAATCCAAATGCCTCTTTCAGTGTGCACTTTTCAAGGCAACTACTCAAATGTGTCACAAATTCACAAACAGGATTAACCGATGGGAAGAGATACAACAATTAATTTCCTCTGTTGCATGTAACGTGACAATGCTCTGGTGTAAACTAGCACTGAGGATGCCCAGGAGATTCTTCTGAGATTGCCCTGCCAAGCACTTTTTAAAAATTAGGTTTCTTAGCAAAAAAAAGAAAAGCATTGACACTAATTACTACCAGACTTCCTATTTATGTTGCACAGGGTGTAAAACCTCAATACCAATTCAAAATAAATCAACTGAAAAAAAGACTAAGGCTATCAGGGGAATGAGAATCTATGTCTGGACTTGGCTGGATATAATAACAGGGATTCATAGTTGGTGGCTGGGACCAGGGTGTCTGTCTTTGTAGCCCAAGTATGGAATACCCAGGTGCCTCTTTATGTTTTCATTCAGGATATAGATACAGCTGTAAAACACAATGAAATTTGGGGATTTTACTTAAATTGATATATTACTTAGCAATCATATTATAAATGGCAGAATGAGTAAGAGGAAGAATTACTGCAAGGTTTCCACTCTGCTTACCAATGAGGTCCTGCACGTGGCAGGCTTCAGTCTCTGGAGCCAGTTATGATTGACAGCATAATACCTTTTCTCCTGCAAATTTGCAAATCCCTGCATTTTCCTCTCCCAGTAATGGTTCCTCTCTTACTTCTTGTCTCCTCCATCTCCTCAAAGAACAACATCAAACCTCCTGTGTAATATCTCCATTCTGTCACTTCCATTTTCTCTTCCAACACCCCACTCCCGATTTGAAAATGAGGGAGGGGAAGCCACTGAAGACACCAAGGTCAAGGCAGAGCGAGACAAAGTCAAATTAATGCAATCATTTAACACCACACACCATCAGACCATTACAGAGACACGAGACGTTATGGATTGCAGCTTAATAGATCGCAATAGAGGATGATGGGGGAGAAGAGAAGAGAGAAATGCTCCTTCTGGGCTGAGACTTGCTGATTAAAGTGCACGAGTGGGCAGGGGACAGCATTTGTGTTCATAAAGCTGAGTCTTACCTCTCGATATTAATGGACACACCATTGTCGCCAGACGCAGTGTTTTGTTATTGCGTGATTAATTGAAAGTCACACGCAATGACATATTACAGGCAGGATAAAGCTGTCACTGGAAAGCAATTCTTCACAGTAATTCCTGCCAGTCTCTACAGTCTGAAATTGCATATCTCGTTACAGACGACCCCTCAAGCACAAATGCATTACATATCTTTATATAAATAACAGTGACTAACAACGGCAGTCTGAGGTAATCTCTGTGGGATATGAAATTGGGAAAAAGGTAAGGCAGAGAAATTGCCTTCAAATATTAGTAAGCTTGTCTGTGCTAATCCTCATCAAATGAACCATTTCTCTTTTCCTTTAAAATAAAAACTGTTCCTGCTGGAGACACAGGGAGTATGATAAAAGGGCATGTTGTGGCATAAATGACAACTAGAAGCCTTACTTATTCAAAGGACCACTAGTTCTAAATCTTAAAAACTTATCTCGATCAAGACTAATTAAACTTCGACACAGTCACTTTATCACTTACTTAGGTCAGTAAGTATCAGTAACTGGTCCAGCTCACTTTTTTAAAGCCACCAGATCAAAGACTCTTTTACATTTCTTTTGGCAGCAGCAAGAAGATATCAAATCATTAATTTGCTCCATGCATTTTATTTCAGTCGGAATCATTGCATTCAAAATACAATGTGGAAAAAAAAAAATCCACATTGCTCAAGGGAAAGGACACAGCCCAGGGGAATACAGGTGCCCAGGAAGAACAGCTTGTGTCACTTACACACTGTGTATGACAAATTCCCGGCTGAATTGCCAGGAGTGGCACACGGTTGCCTAATCTCCAGCTGGCATTTAGCACTCCATTTCCCATACCATTGGATAATGGTCAGATCTGTTGCAGTGCTCTTTCCCTCCTGTCTGATTGGAGCCAATACCCCTCAACTCAAGTGAGCAATATTCTAAAGACTCACCAGCAAATAGGGTGGCATCATCCAAAACCAACAGTACTTTCTCTTCGGCACCCTCTCCATTAAAGAGTTCCATTTCACACCACCACTGAGACACTCTTTTAAGCCATTTCAAGCTCACCCACTTGGACTTTCTGTTACCAACCATTTGTAAACTAAGAAAAAGTGATGCAAAGGTCTTTACCTGCTTGGAAGATGTTCTCTACCTCTTCAGAAGACAGTCTCTTGCAGGCTCTCGTAAATCTGCCACTGACAGGAGCCAAGAGAAATAGGGACAGGAAAGCAAAAGCCTGGGCTGCCCTGTGGCCAGGAGGCAAATAGCAATCTCTGTCTTCACCTAACCCAACCAGAGCCCTGCAAGAGAGTAAATCTGTGTCCACTGGCCTTTTTAACAGCCCCTTAATGACCGTTAACTTTTTTCAGCCAGCCATTGATTCTAATGGCATATGCATTCACACACAATAATACCTCAGACGGCCTTCATTAATTTACCATGCATAATTTCTCTGAAAGCTTTTGCCAGTAGAATACCCCTAAACTGACTCACTAACTCATGAAGATAAAGCACTTTCTGTGTGAAACCATTAAGCAGATGCACAGCATTCTCCTCAAATAAGTTAAAAAGTAGGTATTGTTCAGTGTCTACCCATTTTTTGGACACGGCAAAGTACTAGGGCTTGAAAATGTAAAGTTGCTGCTGGAGTATCCGGTGTGATAATGAATATGTAAGATACTCCAGGCTGAAGAAAGAACAACAAGAAAAAAGGCAAATTATATGAAAAAGCCTTTCTGCTGTGAAGTTCCTGAAATCTCTTACAAATTCCAACAATGGGAAGTCCTAAAAGTGAAAGGCTTAAAATACCAAAGGAAAATGCAGCAATATAGATATTCACAAGCCTAGGTCCATTCATCCAGAGAGAGGGTGGAGGAAGGTCTAGCAAAGGGAGTGTATTAGAAACAAACCATCCCAGAGAACAAGGGTTTAGAGCTGTCAGGAGCTACAGTGCTGCCGTTAGCCTTGCAGTAAATTATGGAGCTGTCAGCATTTTCCCATTATAAATCTCTCAAACCTCCTCTTATGTACGCTGATGTAAGATTCAGACCTCAGTCCCATGGTGGCAATGATACTGCAGACAAAAGCATCACAGACCCCCTTTGGAGGTATAAGACCCATAAATATAATCTGTGGTCTTATAAACTCTACAAGATGTTGGTCACAGGGAATAAAAAGGGTCATTTTTCTTTTTTTTTTTTTTTTTAAATTACAATTAATTTGTCTAAACAAAGTCAGAGGATGAGAAGTGAAGAGCTGATTGAAAAGGTAATCAGGAATAGGCTCCTCTTTTGCACTACACTCAAGTCTTTTATCAACTTGCAAGTCTCTCATCCCTTTCCAGAGGACTGTTCACAGAGCCCATGAATGCTGCAACTCCAGTTCCAAGGTGATAGGTGCTGTCCTGACTTAGGTAAAAAAATCACCTTCCATAGACAGTCACTTGTGATGCCCTGTAATATTATATGTGGAGGTAAAATAAAGTTTAAAATAAAATTAGATCTGAAAATTTAATCTGTCTCAAATTCATGAGTCGTGGGACTCAAGGTTTTGGTTTCTCATCAGTGAGCAGTGAACCACTTGCAGGGAGTTTGGAAGCCACAGAGCAGGTGGATTAAGAGCAGAGCTCTTCAAAAATTCTCCATTAAAAGAAAGCCTTGTATTTTTAAGAAATGGGATTTTTAGTTGTTATTTCAGAATACAGACTGCAAAAGAGGCCCCATGTATTTCAGTGCAAAAAACCAAAAAAAAGATGAAGACTGACAGTATATGTGGGGGGAATATGCTCACATGTAGATACTATTTTAAGTGAAAACCACCAGAAGGATTTTGGAAACAGGGATTTAGTACAAAGGATGTAAGCCATTATCAGCATAAAGGTAATGAAAACAAAGGAAAAACACCACTGCCTGGAGTTAGTATTGTTAAAGACCATTAATATTGCCACTAATTACACATGCTTAACTACAGCTCTGCCTGGAACCGTTACATCACAACACGCCAATAAACTGTCCAGGGAGTAACACAGTGCTTCAGAAGTCCCTAAATATGTGTTTACACATGATATGGAGAAAAGCGATTTAACACACCTGAAGAGGAACATCTCCTCTCTCCCCTCTTTATTTTTGTGTATATTTACCTTGCTCCAAACACCAAGTTCTTCCTCCATGCTCTTAAAGCCAGCCCCTGATGCTGAGCCTGGCCTGTCAAACCAGGCAGACTTGGGCAGGGGCTACAGCTCTCCAGTTACTCAAGGGCCAGTAGTAAATCTCAGCACCACATACAGGCCTGTACTAGGCATCAAGCAGTGCATATGCTGGAGGATTTGGGACTGCAAGCAGTCTGTCTGCTGCACATAAAGTAATGACTCAAACACAAGGCAGGAGACACTCGAGGCTCCCAGTGCGTGCGACAGCCCAGCAGAGTTACAGCCGCCCCCAGCCCTCCATTTAGCAGGAATAGCAAATCACTCCTCACGTTTTGCTAACCCTTTAACAGTGTTTCCATACAGTACCATCCCTTGCTCTTGGCTTGTGTATTATAGGGAAAAAAGTAGGACAATGATTCCCTTCTTAATTCCTGACTTTTATGTTTTTTTAACTGTATAGGGTTTTTTACTGAAATCTTGCAGTGTATCTGCTTATAAAGTAACCAGCATAGCACTCTGCTTCAGAGAGAATATATAACAGCAGAATAAAATTCTATCCATATGTCCGAAGTACAAGAAGTTCACAGTAGAGCTGACAAATGGTGTAATTAATCCTGATGGCATTTCAGCAAGACAAATCTAGAAATAATGTACAATTTCTCTCTTTGTGAATTACCACTTGAGAAAACTCCCTGCCTGTATCATATATACCAAAAGCAATCTTTGCAGATTGTTTACAATAAATCAAATTTGGGACAGTGCTTGACCGATGAAATTTCAAACACCATCTCTTTATTCTTTGGGTGCTCCTTTCATAATGTCAAGTTAACAGAAAAAACACAGCGGATACACAGACGCCAGACACATTCAAAGGTTTCCATCTGGGCTTTAATTACTATCACAGTTGCCTCACTAAATTGAATATGTTCCTCCTCCTCCTAAGGGCTTTGCCTTGTATCTGATTTAGCTTACTTTGCCTTGATGAACAAAATCTGGTACAATCATTTTCTATGATGCCCCAGAGGAGCATCATCCCATGTATAAACTTGCTGCCCCATAAGTCAGTTTTTTACATTTCTCTCTTCAGACATTATCCTGAACTGTACTGAGAGATTTTTTTTTTCCTTCAGGAAATTGTTTTGGAAAAGACCTAAAGAAGATTTTCTCCAAAAGCCACATTTAGATTACATTAAGTCACTGCTGTTATTGTAAAATTTAAAAAGAGGCAACAATGTCTAAACCACTTCCTCCAAATGCAGAAGACAAACCCCCCTTTCTCCCTCTCCACCTGTTCCTGACCCCACTGACCAGTTCATTATTGCTTTCAGATGGTAATTAGCAAGGCTAGACAGCCTGAGTTTTGCCATTTCTCCTGACCTGTTAGGCTTGGCCTCCCTCAGTTAATATCAGTGTCTTTCTCTAGGTGTTCTCAGAGAGCAGGAAAGTGTTTGCCATCTGGTTTAGCTCTCCTGATTTGAACGGTTAAACAAAAACACATAACATCATCCACAAAAATGCCATTGTTAGGGTTCTGCAGCAAGCTCTGAGCCCTTTATAATGAACTGCAGACCTACTTGTTGGTTTCCAATAAGGTCACTCTTTCAGTAATCAGAGGTGGTCCCAGGAGGTAGTACATAAATAGCCTTTATTGAAGCCTAAATTAGGCTAACTCAGAACTTCCTGTACTCCTCACTGCAAATAAAGCAAATATTTATAGACTCTTGCAATCTTTGAGGTTCCTACCTAAGAATTAGCATCAGAGCAGCTCTTCTTGCTCATGGTAAATCAGAACCCTAGCAAATGTCTCAGGGCTCAGACTCCTCAGTGTATTATTTTTATTTGAAGCTACCCTCAACACTCTTTAGAAAAATAAAATAAAATAAAATAAAATAAAATAAAATAAAATAAAATAAAATAAAATAAAATAAAATAAAATAAAATAAAATAAAATAAAATAAAATAATTAAAATGGGAGATGAAAATAGACTTTGAAGGAAAACATCCCTTTGTTTAATTCTTGTTAAGTCATTGCTATAGACTTGGAACATCTGGCTTCTATTCTGGGCTCTGCCACTGACTCTCTCTGTGGCCTCAGGCAAGTCCTTTAAGCTCTAAGTCTCCATTTTTTCTTTCATTTCAGCAAATAAGAGTTCTCCTTAATTCTCCCCTTTGCTTTCTCTGTTGACCATCCAGAGCCATGCATAATTTTAAAGAAGGCAAGTAACAACATCTTCTCACTAGATGCATCAAATACGTAGACACTTCTCTGAAGGATGGAGGATCTGGATTGTAAACACTTCAGAGTAAAGACCATCTCCTAATATTTGTGAACTCTTCTGTTTTTTAGAGTATTTAGAGAAGGCTAATATTATTCTGTAGGAGTGTCTGGAAGCAGCTGGCTGAGTTTCTGCTGGAATCGTCACTTTAAACACTGTTGGGATGTCATTGTTTTATTCAGAGGTGTCAGAACGCCTAGAGCTTTGGCCAGCCATCTTCTCTCATTAGTAATTTTCACACAAGTCTAAATAAATGTGTTTGTACTGTGCCCAACGTAAGGCAGCTCCTGTGTGCCACATTAAAACAGCTAATAAATAAAAAATCCTATTCATGATATTCTTACACCAAGCCAGCAGTAGAAAATGGCCACTCATCAGGGAAGTGGGAAGCATTAGTGGCTGGGGTGGATGGTGTTAGCAAACAGGCTCCAGCTGGAAGAGCAAGCAACTTTATCAATTATTTTCAATAGCAAACTGCATTTCCTTGCCCCTCTACCCCCTCATAGAGAAGATCTGGTGAAAAGTATGGTACCCGTTTATCCTTAGCAAGCTTTTGAGCCAGCAAGCCCCTTTGTTACATTTTGGCCTGGAAACTGAGATCTGAATGATCAATGCTGTTTGGCTGCTGCCTCTAAACAGTGCAGGAAGAATGATACCAGTGGGCAGTGAAGAATACTCCCTCCTCAATAGCTGCCACCAAGATGCTACATGCTTTTCAAATACGCAATATCCAGCCTAAAAGTGCTGTCAAAGAGCTCTCAGGCACCACTGGAACACAAAAGTAACACACAGGGGAACTGCTCTGTGAATATATCAGTGGAACTCCATGCCTCATGTCTGGACTGCACCCAGCTGTGGTGCAGCTCCCTTACATCTCCTTATCACTATCCATCCATCTTACCTGGAATGATAAAATGATCTCATTTCACAAAAAAGTGTTTTAAGAACAGAGACTTGACTTTAGAGCCAAACATAGTTAATTATCATAATATGTATGCACATTTTCCCCCAGAAGAACAGCATTTCAGACTGATCAGATTATTTATCTCTTCCAGGTAGCATAGTTAATGGTTTTCCTGTTTCACAGAACAAACAAATTTGAACAAGCATTCCAGAACCACAGAATCCCATTGAACTCCCTCCAGTCTGCAGACTTACAGAGCAAAGGTTCCCATCTCTTTCAGCCAGGAAACTAGCTCCTGTCCTTTTAGGACTGGGTACTACCGATACAAATAATCCTGTATCAACTTACTCAGATGCACTGAGTCTTTGATAGAAGCAATTTCAGGAACAGTCTGCAGAAACTCCCCCTCTCTGTAGTCCCAGTTTGCAGCTCTTTATTTCCACTGCCTTCTTCTTCACCACTATTTTTCCTCAGATAAGCCCAGCTCCCAGGCTCAGACAATCACATTTTTTCCAGAGCAATGAAGCTAATGTTACTCCCAACAAAGTTCAAGAGTTACAACAATAATCATGGCCAAGACCCCTTGCCTATGAAGACATTTGACAGAGGAGAAAGATGATGCTTTCCTAACCACCAGGCTTGCAAAAATTCCAAACAAGAGTCATTTGCCTGTGCTCATAAAAAATAATACTTTGCTGCGATTTTAAAAAGCAAGCTACTGAAATCTAGGAGTGCTAAAGGAAAAGCAGCCTTCTATGAATCCTGGGTGGTTCACTATGAAGATGACAGTTACCCTAGAAACCTCATAAACTGGAGTGGCAGATAACTGAAGTAGATGAGATCTGTCAGAAAAAGTTTGGCACCATCAAACCAATGCTTTGAAAGCATAAAAATGACTAATTGTCTGTGTTTTCTTTGCCACATCAGACAAAAGGCTTTCCTGGCAATGAGGGACAGCTTTCTGAGCTGTGTTTTGCTATTCACTCATCTGCTTAAATTTTGAGTGTAGGATTTAAAGCTTGCTTTAAAAAAATTAAAAGATTATTTTATTCAAATGAAAGCTAAGTAAGTAGCGGGTTTGTGTTCTTTCCCCTTTTCTTCCAAAGACCTGAGTTCAGACAACCTTCTGAAAAAGATTGGTGTTCTGCTGGTCCTAAACCTTACTCAACGCCACCAAAAAGATGCCACATAACTCAACCCAGGTCTCATTTTATGAACAGGAAACTATCAAGACAAAACAAATTGGAGGTCTGACCTGCGATGCATTGATGCACCAACCTTACTTTGAACAGATTCTGAGCTGTCATAACAAATTACAGAATCACAGAATCATTTAGGTTGGAAAAGACCTCCAAGACCATCAAGTCCAACAATTAATCCAGCATAGTCAAGACCATCGCTAAACCACATCCCCAAGTGCCACATCTACAGCTCTTTTAAACACCTCTAGGGATGATGACTCAACCACTTTCCTGGGCAGGCTGTTCCTGTGCTTGACAACCCCTCCAGTGAAGAAATTTTTCCCAATATCCAATCTAAACCTCCCCTGGCACAACTTCAGGCTGTTGTCTCTTGTCCTATCACTTGCATCTTAGGAAAAGAGACCAACCCTCACCTTACTGCAACATCCTTCCAGGTAGTAAACAGAGAGCAATAAGGTCCCCTCCCCCAAGCCTCCTTTTATCCAGGCTAAAGAACCTGAGTTTTCTCAGCCACTCCTGATAAGACTTGTTCTCTAGATTAACTACTCGAGGTAGTGACTTTTGCCAAGCCCTAATCCTGATTTCTTATCTACAGTAAATAAGCTACAACGTTGAAAAAGAGAAGGTTAAGTTCAAAAAGAGAGAACCCTTTCCTATAAAGTATTTAGACTTGTGTTTCCTTACTTGGCCTCTTTGTTTCTCATTCTTTTTCCCTCCCTTTAACTGGCCAGTTGCCAATAGAGGAGAAGAGATAAGCAAGAAAAATTGATTATAAGCAATAAAAGGAATTTTAAACTTTCTTAAGGACTGAGCCAGAGCAGGAGGGAAAACTTAGGAACTCTGGATTTGCTACACTCAACTTCATGGGTCCTGAGCAATGCCAGTCTACCTGTGCAAGCAGCACACAGCAAACAGCACAGCTGTTTGCATTCTCTCTGTGCACAGGGAAGCAATTTTTCCCTTTCATTCATTATTCACAACTTGCTGCAGCCATTCTGCAAATTCAGTACATCTCCTTTAATGCAACAATGAGATTGAGATGCGGATTCTTTCCCTTGTGTTGTTTGTGTTTTTCTGGTTTTTTTTTTTCCTTGAACACTGAGAACACTGGATATGGGTTTTCTTTCTACTTAAACGTCTCTTTTCAACTTGGAGATGATTTAAACTATGCAGAATGCAGACAGGCAACAAGTAAGGATTTCCTGCTCTGATCCATGCCTTCTCCTCCAGTCAAGCCTGCAAAAATAACCCTCGAAGCCTCAACATGAACACACCACTTAGAATTTACAGAAGAGATAGTCCCAACTCTCCCAAAAATTATTTGGGAATTGAATGGCTTCAGAGAAAATGCTGTCTCCCTTTCCACTCTACACTAATTAGTACAAACCACAGTCAACTCCTTTGCAAAAAAGCAAACATTTAACACTAATAGCCATTACCATTAGTAACTCCCTGCTTTTGAAAAAAGCCCTTGACTGCAACCCCCAATATTTATTCTCACTTGATGTTAAGATGACAGATTTGCAAACCAGCTTGGGAGGTGAAATAGCATCAGTGGGCCACCTGCTCCCTTGAAGTTTAGCTTTAATAATGCAATGCAATATCATAAGATGAAGTCATCTGATGCAATTTGATGCAGGAGGAAAATGTAGATTTTCTTACTCTCTCTGAAAGTTTTGATTTAGGCACCAAAAAAAGCTGTATTGTTGTGCTCCTACATATTAACTGAACTGAGCAAAGTTAGATCCATCCCTGGTGTGAGCCTTGGCTTGGCATGGGGTCAAAAGGAAAAAGAGCATAGATTTCTTCCCACAGTGCAGGGTTGGCAGCCACCCTGCATTTCTTCTCCAGATAAAGTGGAATATCTTTGTTTTGCTTTTAGAAGTTAATCATTTTATCATTGAGGCTTCATAACATACTGCATAGGAGTGTCTCTGGACAACATCCATCTTGTGGCTCAGCATGGTTGGTTACCTGTTCACTCACCACAGCATCACTGCAGTTCCTACACTGTCAGAGCTGCGTGACACAAATCGGACTTCATTTCAATATTGTGTTGATGCCGTACCCTGAACACAAAACACCAATTTGCACACAGCATGGTAGGACCCAAATTACACAGCTGTTACTCAGTCCAAGAGCACTGACAAGAGCAGGAGTGCATCATGCACATCAGCAAATCACCTGGTCCAGGTCTGATGTTTAGGGGCAGGACTGCCTAGCAAAAATTCCGTATTTGAATCTAACACAGTCTGGGCAGTTCTTTTAACCTCTGTGAACACTAATTTGCTTTTTGATTATGAGGTGCTTAGATTGCCTGCTCACCTTACCATAATATCTTAGTTACTTAGATTTGTGAAATGCATTGAGATTTCGGGGTGAAACAGCCTGAGGGGTGTCAGAGCACTGCTGCAGATGTGATCAAATGTGCTGTAGACTGTGGGGAATGTTACAGTTCTGCCAACATTGGAATGCCAGCAGACTTCAGCTATTTGTTGCTTGATATGACTGGCTACACATGATGTAAAGGACTAAGTTTCAGAGGAAAATTTAGTAGTATAAGCCCCATCATCCCAACACGGCTTTCTGCATGACTTATGTGGGTTATTGCAGTAGCCCACCTCCAACATACACAGTTCTGGTGAAGATGATCACTCCTGTTTAAGAGATACCAAGTAACTCCCTTTTTCCCACTGACGGGAAATCCTTTTAGGAAAAATTATGAAGCTTTAGACTATCTGCATTCTAACCCAGAAAGCAGGGGACCCTCCTAAAGAAATGTGGAAGCCTGGGTTCTTCACCAGCAGTTAGGCTGGGATGAAAGCCCTTCTTTTCATACACAGGCCGATATATTAAATGTGAGGGTCTTGACAGTGAGGTCAGCTCCAGGTTTAAATCAGAAGGCAGAAAATCCCTGTGTAATTTCTGTAGTGCTACCTTCACTGAATAGATGCTTACACCAAATTCAGGTCAACCCAAATGCCACCTGCATGGCTGGTATGACATGCAGTGGGTAAGGGTTTTTCTGCCAGGAGCAGGTACCTGCAGAGCTGTTTTCTACCTTTGCAGGGGAAAAAGAACTGATCATTTACAGAGTTACAAATGCACCTAAGAGTGTCATCTAAGGCAGAGCCTCTGTTAGAACTGAGTGTCACCAGTTACAGAGGCTCATGTTGTCCTTCCTTCTCCACTGAATAGGCTGCTAAATGAACAAAATCAATTTGATCTCACACATCTAACTAGCTTATTAGAAAAAATTTCAAGAGCAGCTGCTGCCTACCTACAACTCTCTAATTCCGGCCCAAACAATCTGTTTCCCAGTTGTGGGAGAGCAATCCACAAAACGACCCAACAATCAGAGTCAGAAGAGACACTACGTTGTGCCTCCATCTCTGGCACGCAGCTAATTACTAAGGACAATTATTATAATTAACACCAGTGGATGTGGCCAAGTCTCCCTGAAACTGCTGTGGGGAATTTCTACCCCTACTTCAACCAAAAACCATCTGTCAGACAGGAAAAGCACAAAATAAAAACTCTCCTTGCCAAAGATTGTCAGTAAAATGTTTTATAGCCGCTAACCTGGCAGTAACAGGGAGATCGCACAAGTTTCAAATAGGAACCACATTGAGAAGTGAGAATCCCTGACTTCAAATTCTCTGTCCCAGCAGGTAAACAGTCCATTGATTTATGCAGCAAGAGGCTGTTGCCGGAGACATTCAGGAATGGGTAAGTTACACTCCTATTTGTCCTGAGCTAGTTTGTTTTGTAAAGAAGCAGAAACCAGCTAAAGAAAATGGACTGGAAATGCTGCAGCTGCAGAGCTCTGTCAAGGTAGTGAGTTATGCAAATGCTACTTGATATCGACCATTCGCACATTTAAATTTTCTCATCCTTGTACCTCGGTGACCACTTGAAAGGCAATAGGAATGAGAAGAAATTACGAAAGTAGATATATCATGTTCCTGACTGATCCAAGATACTGCTAAGAGGAAAATTTGGCTATGCAGGAAATTTGCTGGCTATGTCAGACTTCTTTCTGTGCAACACACAAAGTCCACATAATTGTCTGTCATGGAGATCTGATTTCTTCAGAGATCTCCTCTTGGTGCAGTACTGAACACAAGCTCTCGTCAAAAAATACCCACCCAGTGACCTCTTTATCACTTGCTTCAGGCTAAGTATTGGCACTCAGGCCACTGTAAGAAATTTGGTGATGGGACTCAAGCATACCTGAACCAGCTGAGACTGTCACAGACTCAAGCACTTGTCCACTAGAGAAAAAAGCAAATGGCCAAGACAAAAGGGTTGCAAAGCAGGAGTGTTTTCGAAAATGTTACATAGTGACTAGTATTGGGGCTTCTTTCTTCCCAAAGGGTAGTCCTTGCTGGCATACAGGAATACTAGCTGATAAAGTTTCAATATTACCTTCTTCTGGACAGTCCAATCATGGTTTGCAGTCTCACCAGCTCAAGTGAGGAGCCTCTCACATTTTAGGGCTGTCTACCCTGGGACTCCTAAGCCAGGTGCAAATACATACACACCATCTTCAAAATGTGTACTACAGGTGTCATCAGCAATTTAGGCACAGCAGAATGGAGCACAGCTACACATCTTTCCTGGGAATATCTGAGTCATAATGTTGCTGGAAAGACTCAAACTCACAGTACACAGCTACGCACTGACACTGCTTGGTAGGCAGGCTCCGAGGAGTTAAAAAGGCAGAACTAGAGTCTGCTGAAGAAAGAGATACCTGCAGATGAATCCACAGCCATGCACTTCCACCAAGCTATTGCAAGATCAAAGAGGATGTGAATTGGGGCTAACATGGCTGGAACACCTGGTTCAGCTCCTAGCTCTGCAAGAGGTAACTTACCCAATGTAATGCAGGCAGATAGATAGTGGCATCTTACTAGTATGTGCAAAAGCATTTGAGGATATATTTCTATTCATCCCTGTTACTGAAATAATTATTGAAATAGACTTCTGCAGTCTGCAAAGACTCATGGATCAGAGTTAAGGTCTTTGCAGGATATTTCTGTACAGGTGCACTGAATTATGTACATGTATTGATCTGAGCTGAATGAAGATTTGTTCTTCTAAGTTCTTGTTGATGTACCGCTATGCAACATTTGACATAAGTTAATTAAAAACTGCTTAGTACTCTTCACACATAGGCTAATGGTGAATACATCTGTAAAACCAAAACCATTACACAGGACAGTTGTTTTGAGCTGGAATGTACACATGTAGGTTTTTGACATACTAGAGAAAGATGAAATATTACTATTTAATTTAAACACTTTCAGAGTCATGACAATTATGTATTTTTCAGCCCCTTTAAAATGTTTTCATTATTTCTCATCAATATTTAATTCTTCTCTTGTTAATAGTTAGCTCTAAAAGAGAATAAAAGACTCCAGAAGAATAAAGAAAGCAATTCATAACTTTCAAGAAAAATGATCTGTGGCTTCCAGCTAAGTAAACCAAGCTCTTTTATGATATAATGTGGGTAATGCAATGTTTATTCTAAGGATTTAAATGCAAAAGTCTTCCCAAAAATGTAACTTGTCCTTTTATATTTGAAATAACTCCTGCTCAGAGTAGTCAGAGAAAATAATCTTCTTAGCTTTAAAAAAACAAAAAACTTCTGAAGCAGGTTTCTCACCATGCTAGGGGGTCTGTAATCGGTTGAACCTGAGTTGATTGGTGGGCTTTTGGGCCAATCGTGCTTTTGCAATTTTACATATAAAAAGCCCGTGCAAGCGCGGGAGATCGCTTTTTGTTTCTGGCCTCAAGGGCCAAGGGGTGGCCAAAGGCAGAGGGGCCCGGGCCCCGGCCCCGGCCCCGGTCCAGCCCAGAGGTTCCCCCCAGCGGTCCCCTCAACCCCTCGGCGTGGCGGCGGCGCGGGGCCGGCCCTCCCCCGCCTGGGGAGAGCTGTTCCCGCTCTGCGGGCAGCGTGTGACCGGGGCCATGTGGCCGAGACGGTCTGAGGCCGCCGAGACCCCGCACGGGACCAGCGGGGCCGGCAGGGCACCCTTGCATCCAGCATAGCTCTCGCCAAAGCTGAAGAAATATCACACACCGCAGCCAACAAGGACAATTTTTCTTTCAAGTCAGAGAGGAAAGAAGAGAAAAGTAAAGTCACACGGGATGAAGCTGAACATGGCCACCCCAAGGTCAGAAACAGAGGGGAAGGGGCGAGACCACGTCGGATGGCAGTTAGATGGCGATGGGAAAAGAGGGATGTCACGCTTTTGGCGCAGAGCTTAAAAATGCTTCTTGCAAAGCCATAGAAAGGACTTTAATCCATTTGGAAAAGCTTGGGGGGGTAGGAAATTCTTGTGCAGCCTGTGACTTTAAAGAGAGGCCCATGCCGTGCCATATAGATGTTGTGAAAAGCTGTTGTAGAGAGGCCCACGCCAGGCCACGTAGAAGTTGTGAGAAGCTGTTAGAGATTTGAAGCAGAGAACCTTTGCTTTCAGGCTGAGATAACTCATCCTTAAAAGATTAAAACCCCATTTTCTCCTGTGGCCCATGACTTAGCAGTGTGGGAAGACTGCGAAAGATTCATGGGAGAGATACCTTTTTTCACTTCAACAGATTGTTTCTCCGGACGGACTTTTGGTTTGTGAAAACTCTATGGCACAGTAGAAGAACCTCTTTTCCTTAAGCATAAAAACACTGTTAGAAAAGGTGCAACTGATCAAAATTCCATGTTCTTATTTTGTTTTTGCTTGTGAAAAGTTTGTGGTAAAGGAGGAGGCATTGGGAAAGAAAGGTGTATGAAAGTTTGCTTTAATTTCTTATCATTTCTTTCTTTTTCATTCTGTCAGTAATAAACTTTCCTTTATATTGCAACTGTTTAAGTGTGGACCTTGTTTTGCCCCAAAGTTTCTTTATATTTTCCTCAATAAATGCATATTCCCCTTATGCACATAATTAGATTTCGTGTGTTTGGCGTTTAAACCAGCGTCAAACCACGACAGTTCAAATGTTGATACTTGCTTTTTTAATATCTAAAATTACTTCTGTTTTCATATTGATTTTTGGAACATTAATGAGGAAATAATCTTTGTATCATTGATGGGAATCCCCTGAACTACCTGAACCTGACGAGAGGAGAAAAATAGAGATGTCCAAGTCAAGGAAAGTAGTTTGGTGTTATAACTAAGCACATGTTGCAGCAATTGTTTTTAAACCCACCTTCCTGTCAGATAACATACTCATAAATCCATCAGCACCAGGTCACTGCTGTGTCCCTCTGGGGTGCAAATGTAATTGAAACCTCACAGCCACTTAAGAGCTGTTGTTTTTCTATGTTTAAAAGGCTAGAGAGGTTAGACTCGACTGTACTAATAGATCAGAACAGGCTAGCATTTATAGCACCACTGTCTAACTGAAAAGCTCCTTGTAAGTCTACGGAAAAATGTCTTGCTTCTGATTTGCACCGGCTTGCCGTAACACACCCCCAAACCACTTGGCTGTGAGAGCTGGGGGAGATGAGCCTTTGGAAGAATACATAAAGATTCAGTTAAAGGTGCTTAACATCTGTTGCCTAACTACGTTATGTCTCATCAGTCAGATTTGATTCTACTTCCCATTGGTGTTTTTCTTTATCCCTCTATCCTCTTGCCATTATTTCTGTTCAAAGAAGTAAAGACAGTAGATGAAACGTTAAAATGATACAGGATTTTCAGCTGTTAGAAGAGTGTATAAGCAACATTAAGAGTTTGATTTCAGTGTAAGACAGGATATTTGGAAAAATCAGACATCCCAGAGCTATTCAGCAGCTTGGAATTACTGATTAATGAAAGATATGCTATTCTCTCCCTAGAATGGTGAAACACTGTGCATGCAGCTGACATAGGTATGTTTTTTTAACTTCTTTCTCTGTTCTTTCCTTTTTATATCATTTTTTTGAAAGTTCCCTTTTTAATTTTTTTAAGCAGAATTTTGCACCAGGTGCTACAGACTCTAATGTAATTGCAAGACTGTTTGCAGCACAGTGTAGGCTGGGCCAGGTCTCATTTAGCTACATCTGCAAAGGAAGGCAGCTGAGCTGAGACACACAGACATCAGCACAGGTCAGCCACCAAACTCAGGCACTTCAGCACAGGCTGAATTCTGCATTACTGCTGCCTTATTGATGTGGGTTCTCCAAACGACAAAGTTCTCAGAAGACCAGAATAAAAGAGTTCAGTGTTGAGGGGCAACAGGCATTGTATTATCTCTGTGCTGATGGAGTTTTCTACAAGGGACTATTTTGTATTCAGAAACTGGAGATGTGCTGAGGCTTTAAAACATGAGAAAAATCCAAGCCCACAAAGTCAAGTTGATTTCTATCTGAGAAGACAAGAGGTGGAATGGTGGTACCTGCAAGCCTGCCTGGGCAGCAAGGTCTGAGGGCAGCAGTGTGAAATTGCCTGTTACACCACAGGCCAATGTACTCCACAATTTGCAGTCCTGCTCAGTTTCACTCTGCAGATAATGTTGGATGAAAATGGATTTGCCCACACAACCATGGCTAAACCTGCTGCAATTCTGCAGCTTTCTCCAACAAAGGCCTCCTTACAACTGCAGGAGTGGAGTCTCACCACCACACTGAGTCTGTGCCTCTCGCACCTACAAAATCAGCCAGCAGTGCCTGGTACCCTGACATTGCACAGCCAGAGAGCAAGAAACACACAAACCTTATTTGGAAGTTCTTCTTAATAACGTTTTACACAGCTGAGTAGAATTCTTTGGGATATTTCATCTCTCTTTGTTACAGGGAACCACCTGCTAGAATGACATGACTCAGCCTCCCATGGCAGGTGATGTCAGGGCTGGCAACACTCAGGTCTGACACTGCAGGAAGGATATCTCAGCCTGATGTTGACATCTTATATATTGAGATGTTATAGCCAAGTTGTCTGTATCAATTCTGTCTTTATTTTCTCTTTGATAGGTGGGGATTAGGAAATTACAGGAAGTCAAGTGGCCCCAATCTTCTACATGGTTATTATATCAAAACTGAGTGATCACTCTGCTGACTCAAAAATATGAGAAAAGAGCAAAATCACAGTCACTCAAACATAAAAAAGCAGCTAAAAGTGAAAGCAGATATTGGTTAAGTAATGAGGAAAAAAGCACACCTATTTTTCATTCTAGTTCTATGTAATTTAGATGCTCACAAGTCTTCACTGCTTCATGATAGACCATAAGAACTCATCAGCAAAGCTTATTTTAATTCTGAGAAAATTATTGTAATATTTGCCTATAGACTTGCATAAGTGATTTAGTTAATTTATCCAGTTGAAAAAAAGGACTAAACTGTATGGACTGCTAAATGATAAATGTAATGAAAATTGAGAATTTCCACTGCACTGTTTCAATTTATCCTGACCTTCCCTGGTTCCACACTTGGCTAAGCCATACTGGTCCAGCTACCTTTGCTTCCGTCACTGCTCTCCTCTGTAATCAACATCTCCCTCCTAACATCCCTGTATGCACAACATCATGCTTCAGAGTACCAGGCAGCTCTGATGGCTGTGAGTCAGAGTGAACTCCTTTATGGCACAGCACTTCTCACATCTTCTCTAAAGCATGTGACACTGGATACTGCCACTGGCAGCACACCAGAGAGAGAATGATTGCCAGTTTTATCTGCATCTGTTGAAAAGCACTGTGTAAAATATGCATCCTTAATGGTTGTGCCAGTAGCCTTCTGGAGTCCTGTAGAAATGTACTATCCACAAGAACAATATGGTGTGTCAAATTACCAAAGTCCTGCTGAATGAAAGTTATCTTCAGAAAGATATTTTAAAAAATGCTCAGTACCAGACACAGCCACGTTCACTTTTCTATCTGCACAGTGTTTGCATCATTCACAAACAAGGGCCTGGTGCTACACAACCAAAGTAATTCTGGAGAACAGACTTTGTCCTATTCTGCCCTGTGTGTAATATGCAAAGTTACCAGCCAGCTTCCTAACCCAGCCTCCTTGGTGCTACTGCATCTCTTTAAAAAGCAGGAGGAAAAAATGTTTTCTCCTCTACTTAAAAGGAAGAGTTTGCAACGGTCAGAGACATAGGAAAAAATGTTCTAACCTGGAAACTGGCTGGGTTTAGTGTGTGAATATTAATCAGAAGTAAACAAGAAATATCAAGATATGTATTGCACTGTTGGCCTGGACCATGCTCCAGTGTTCAGTACTGCCAAACCTACTCACTAAAGTAGGAAATGCCCCAAAGAAGAGGATCTCAGTGCCAGAAGAAGAAGTCAAGGCAACAAGGGTAAAAAACAAGCATAATGAAAATGCAAGGGTTTGGAAAAACTAGTTATTTATGCCTGGGCATATGAGGACAATGGAGCAGAGCATGCTCAGGGTCTGCGAAGAGCTTCAGTGACTTCCCCTTCCTTTCCAGCCATTCAGTCCTGACAGGCAGGGACAGATGGAATGAAAATCAAGACTACTAAAGGAAAAGGGGAAACAACACTTTTCATTAGCTTTCATATCTGGGAATGTGGTGGAAATCCCTGGAGAAGTGGTGCAGTGTGAGATAGCCTGGACACAGAGCTGCAGTCCATGCCCACAGACTGGGTGAAAGTCATTTAGAGGCGGGACAGAGTAGGCAATCAGTTAAATGCAAAACCAGAAGATCAAACAAATAGGCAAGTCCTAGACTCTTAAAAATCAACCAGCTGCTTTATTGGGAATCAATCTTGCTCCCTTAGGAAAGAAATAAGATAATGGAAAGACTTAGATTCAGTAAAGAGCCCTTCACCTGAATTCTGTACAGAAGGGCAGCAGTGACTCAGAATAAAAATGGCCAAACCCAGGTTGAGCCAGAATAAAAGCAGACAGCGCACTTCTGTGCTACCACTGAAATGAATAGTCTTAATTCATGTGATCAATTTGTCTGCGTCTCAGACACGATATTTCTCTTTAACATCACTCTCTGTTTCAAACAGATAATTTTCCTTCTTTCTTTGCAAAAATCCAGGTTCTATCTTTCTACTGCTTCAATCACGCCTTGTCCCATCACTTTTCTAGGTCAATTCCTCCCTATCACCACTCACCTCGATCTTCTCACAGTTCTCCATCCAACAGCAATATTGAACCGATGCTCCTTTGGAATTCGCCATAAAACAACATGGCAAGCAAAACACTGACCTCCAGATGTCTGACGATACATCCTTCCTCTTTCCCTCTTCCTTGCCTGCTTCCACACCCTCTCCTATCTGCTGGATCTCCACCATATGTCCACTTGGTCCATCCCTTTTTCAGGTTGGAGAGTTGGTTTATTTTACTCATTTACAGACAGACCTGGTGATAAACTTCACTTGTTTTCTTACAGGTGAAGTCAGTAATTTCCCTCCTCAAGATCAAGTCTGAAATGCAACTGAAGGCTGAAACAACATTCCCAAGCCTCCTTGATTAGGGTTTGTCCATTAGTAGTCAAGACCTCACTGTACATGATGCCCTACAAACACCCCCAACCCAGCTCAGCTCCAGGAGCAACAGCATCCATCAGAAATATGTCAAAACTACTGGTATGTCCTGAAAGAGTCAAAGCAAAGATGATAAAGATTTTATGCTCAAGATTCTCATGTATTATTTTGGCTCTCCTCACAGCAGGCACAAGTCAGGAGAGATCTCCTTCCAAGGCCTAATTTCATTAAACTGCAACAGAATTTCACTGAACAATCACTCAGTTTTCTGTGCTTTTTGCCCTTTTTGGCAGGAAAAGGTGCTTTTGATAGCTCGTCTGCTTAACAAGGAAATTCCTCAGAGGGTCGT
Source organism: Platysteira castanea (assembly GCA_013397175.1). Taxonomy (NCBI): domain Eukaryota; kingdom Metazoa; phylum Chordata; class Aves; order Passeriformes; genus Platysteira; species Platysteira castanea. The sequence continues at coordinate 2,017,488 of VYXC01003415.1, forward strand.
TGCTGAGAACGTACAGAAATCCACTGACAGCTGCTGTGATGGTTGCTCGTTTTTGGGTTAACACACAGTATTTAGACAGGAAGCAGTTGAGTAAAAGGTACAATTTATTAAAAACAGGCTCAGTTCCAAAACTTGCATTACAGTACAACACATGGCACAGAGACAACACACTCCCACTGCAGCTACCTGCACGGACAGGCAACCCCAGATCCCCGTGTTTGTGTGAGCCTGGTGCAGGAGCTGCAGTTACACCCAGGGAGAATAGGACCCACACCACTTGCAGTCCTTCAGAACTACAACACTGCCATAAATTCCTTTCTTGAAAGACACGTCCTGCTTTTCCACATGGTGCAAAGTGAAGCCAAATTTTTGCATTTCTTTTTACATCTTTAAAACAGCTGTCAGATAGAAAGCTCTCTCTCTGAAGGACTTACATGGTCCCTCACACCACAGCATCACTTTAACCTAATTATCTTTACATCATCTTTGGGAAAGATCTCCTCCAACTTACAGGAGGGGAAACTGAGTCAGAAAGCCACTCAGTGATTTTGCTTGGTGCTTCCCACTGTAGAGCAGGATGATGGTCACTCTGGCTCTTACAGAATCCCCCCAGCACTTCTGTCACTGAAAAACAGTGAGATAGGCACACATTGTCTCATCCACTCCAGCACTGAGGCAGAGGTGGGATTTTGCCTCCCTCCCCACCCTGGTGGCTACAGCCCCCACCACCAGCAGCCTCTCTCCTTCTGATCTTCTATCCCCAGGGAGGCTCCATGGCTTTGATGGGACGATTTCTGTATGTTCCAATCTATGAACCCCATGGAGACTCACACTGAGAGCACTGTAAAATGCACATCTCCCTTCCGGCAGAGGAATGACCTGGTGTGCCCTGCCAGGCACCACCACTACCAGGGAGCTGCAGCTCACACCAGCACAAGGTCTGTGCTCCAGACACACAGCCCCACTCTGCTCAAGCACCCAGCAAAGAAAACCTCTGAAGCAGGTTCACATAGCACCTGATGTTAGCCTACACAAAATAGCAACAAAATGGTTGCTTCCAAAAAATGTTTGCTATAAAAAAGAGATGAGATTTTGCCATCCACTTCAGAAATTCCCACTACCAGGTGGTGACTATTTTACTCTCTTTACAAAAGCACAGAAACTCCCACCTCCCCCTCTCCCTGCCCGTGTCAGCAGGCTCGCTGGGATGTTTTCATGTACACCCACATTCGTCTTTCCTCACATGATATTACAGAAACATTTCAGTTTGCTCTTTTCATACACTACATTCCAAAGTGTTTCTGTCTTACAGGGAGCTGCATCCCTGCCATAAGCTCATGTGTGTAGTCAACTGGTAGGCAGCCATCAAATCGCACATAGAGCCAGAGCCTGTTGGTAAAGAAGAGGATCAGTGCAAAGCAGTGACACACCACAAGGGCACAGACACACATGCGCTTCTCCTGCCCTCACTGCAAAGGCTTTTTGCCCACTTGAAGCCCCACATAAGCCCCTGATATGTAAAATGAAGTATCAATGAAATTTCATGAAGGTTCATGCACAGATTTCCACCCCAGCAGCTCGGTGATGCAGATCTCTGAGTAGCTGGCTACTGTACCACAAGCACCATGGGCACTGGTAATTAACATTAACATGTAGATGGAGGATCTGGGCGCAGCTGACATGAAAGTCAGGGTTTGTGAGCATTTAGGAACTGAGTCCTGGCTGCTGCACTGAACACAAGAACCTCAGCATGGGCACTGAACCATGCATAGGGGGAAGAGAAGCAGTGCTTGCCTGGAAGTGGTAGTACTTTGCATTTTTCACAATTAGAAAACTCAGCAGTGACTGAATGGATTTATATCTGAAGTATCAAAAAGAATAATTTTTTCTGCCTCTAGAGAAAATAGCATCCCAAGCTCTAATTTTTATTAAAGCAACTGTAGAGAGCAGCCTAGAATGAAATTGCCACCTGAATCTTAATTATACCTTCACACTGAAACACTGTAATGAATTACATGTAAGATTAAAAAAAAAAGGAGTGATATTAACATATAATGAGCCTCATCAATTACTATGGATCAGGAAAAGTAGCCCTCATATTATTGAAATGGTTTAATTTGCATGACTGGATGATTCAGATTCTTCTTGGTCATTCATTCAAATCTCCCCAGAAGACATAGCCAGAGAAATGTCCCGTAGCAGTCTTGGCCTCAAATAACTAAATTAAATACGCTGCTAGTTACCCTCTCATTTTGCAGCAGGGAAATTGAAGAGATTTTCTATGGTAAGTCCAGAGAGGAACACAGATCCTTGGCCATTACTGAGCTAACTGTATATGTATATAAAATTAGTACGATTTTTATAGTGCAGCAGTATGTAAAATGACTTGCATATTTGAGCTTAACTTCTCACGGACAGAGGCTCTGTCCCATACTGGAAACAGAAAATATATTTTAACAGTAAAGCAAGGGGTGGACTAAAGGATAGAGATCAGTTCCCACCATTTGAAGAGGAGTCCAACAGCTAATAAACCACCCAGACAAAAAATAAACTATACTCAGAACTAAGGTTGTGTGTGCGCTTGGGTTTAGTCCCAGCTTAGCTACTGGAGACAAGTAGTTGAGAGATCTGGGAATACAGTAGTACATACAGGGGAAGCCACATTGAGATATTTCCTTCAGTTTTGTCAATCTTGGATTTTCTTGGCTATCCCTGGGAGTTTTCCACACCTTTAACTGCATTGGTTGATGACAACAAACAGCTGGATGATGGGCACAAAGATACAAGTCAGGAGCTGCTTGGCAATGCTTTGGACACCACATTTATCCTCTCTACTTTATTATTCCTGCTCAAGAGTTGCATTATTTCCCTGCTTTGCAGGGACACTGGGGCAATCTATTTAATACTGTTGAGCAGATTAAGATGTTGAATGAATATCGATCACTAAGCTCATTCTGACTTTGGTACCATATACATACGTAGGCCAATCTTCAAGACACTTCTGATGATCAGCACTGACTGATTATATTTAATGAAAACTAGTTTAGAAACACATTTGAGTCAGGTATCATTCATTCATTTCCAGATTCAATCAGCAAAGGAGAGGGGGAAAGTTTGTTGCCTTTTCTGCAGATTAAAGGCTGCGTCTGCTTTGAAAATTAATCACTTTCTGCTGTCATAAAGTCCTTCAAGAAGCAAACTGATGGATTGGCATCAGGTTGACTCACAATAAACATATCCACATGCCTGCAAGCTTGTAAAAATTAAGGATGGAAAAGGATTTTTTGAGGTACACAGAGATACCATTGTGAGTAATGACTTGAGGAAAACAAAGGCAAAATCTTAATTTGAAAATGCACTGTGGAGTATTTATTAGAGGATGGGGCAGAGACAAACTTCCAAAGTTCTGGAAATTTCATCATTTGCAGCTGGATAGAAATGAACCAGACAAAGCACCTGAGAACATAGTATCAGATGCATTCATGTTTTGGCAGGCAGATCATTTAGATAACTTTAAAAGCTCCTTTTCCATCTGATATTCCAGGAAGGCCCGTACCTTTTATTACAAACCTCTGGTCCACCGAGGCCCTCAGTGAGCCTGGGGTGTTAGCAGGGAAGAGAAGAGGGGAGGAAAGACCGACATATCCTTGGGACACCAACATTTTTCAGGAGCACAACCCAGCCATGCACCGTGCCGTCCCGCCCTTCTCCCAACCCCCCTCCTCAGTCACCATGCACAGAGAAGAGCCTGCAGGCATATACTGCCTTTAAAAACTGTCTATCTGACAAAGTGACTGCCTGGCCGTGTCCTGGCTTTAAATCAGAGAGATGGCAGGACATTCAACACATCCCCTGTGGTCCACAGGCACCCTTTTCCCCTCCCCTCCCCCATCCCCCCGTCACTGGTGTCCCAGCGATGCCCTTGTTGTGGGCAGCACGATAACAAAGAACGGATAATGACTCCAATTAGGAGGTGTGAATGTCATTCCACTCCCCCTGCTCTCTTCCAGGTCACTATGAATGTGTTTGAAAACTACTGGCACAGCAATTTAACGATAATTCAGATTTAATTTGCACTCTGTCATCTCTGTTTTTTCTATAGGCTTTAATAGTTTAATTTAACAGTCTTAAACACTGTCTATATTACCAAGACATAATGTGTATTTCAGATTTGAGCAGCTGCATGGCACAAAATAATATTTCACGTTTATATTGCGCCTTTCATGCTGAAGATGCTGAAAAATGCCTTGATTACTATATCCACACAAGAATCAACTCATCCATCACTGAAATGCAGTCACTTCTAGGTTGGAAACCTCATCAGTCTTTAATAATTTAGGCAAAATAGAGCATAATATTCCACTCTATGAGAAGGCAAGTTGAGCAGGTAAAATTAAGTTATCCAAAACTGCAGTTGGGCAGGGCTGTCTCATAGGCTCACCCTTATGACAGGAGGTTTTTTATGACTCTCAGCTGTCTAATCAAAAGGCAGTACCTGCAGGGACAGTTTCCCTTACACCAGCATGGTTTATTACCGGTCAAGGGAAGGAAGGTTCTGTTGTCTGCTGCCCCGCTCGGCTCTGCCTCTGCCACCTCCCCTCTGGGTCAGTAAGTCCCAGTCTGATGCCAGTCAGAAAAGACCCTTGAAAACATAAAGAAGCAGTGAAATGACTGCCGAAGTTTCTCACTCCAGCACTGTCCAGGCCGGATCCTTCAAGACAGTGAAAAAGCACTCACTGATGTCACTGTGCTCTGAACCAGGCCCTAATGAGGCCCAGCCCCGCTCTGCCCTTCAGCCCCATGCCTGCTCCCATCACCAGCTCCTGACAAATTCCCAAATGAACAGCTGCCCGGGGAGAGCACCTTTCATGTCTCAGGGAGTGCTCTGCTCAATCTTTCAACAATTGGCAGAGGAGAGCTCTCTTACACTCGTAGATGGAAACTATCTGGTGATGAATTTGGCTCTGAAAGCGGAGTCCCATCTGCTTTAACTGGCCCATGACCTCTTCTCTGACCAGAGCAAATCCATGGTGTTGCAGCCTCTTCCCAAGATGTCATGTTCTCCAAGCCCTAGCAGCCACTGAAGGTGGTGCTTTCCCATGTAAAATCTCAGCTCAAGCTTTGTCCCACTGCCGCATTTTCGTGACAGTGATCCAGGGACCAAGTAAAGTAACAGGGAAGTGGGTGGGTGGAGAACAAATGTGTCAAGCTTAATAAAGATTCTATTTCCAAGAGCATTATCATCCATGTTCATCACTTATTAAAAGGCTTTCATTTATGAAGCCTTTAAAGCCCAGTTTAATAACCTGCAATCATTACTTGAATCACAAAGTTTGCTTTTTATTATATTGTGTAAATGAAGCACTGTAGCATTTAATGTAAATTATATTTTCCTCTTCCTCTTTTATCAATGTTTCTAAAGCCATTATGATCAGGTGTTTTTCTCAGCCTCCCCTAAAAATGCACTGCACAATATCTGTGGGCCCACTGTTCCTGGGATTTGAGTACAGCAATGAAAGAACAAAGATAATAAACCAGCCTTTCCTGTGTGCTTGCTGCCTCTGAGGTTTCTAACTGGACTGCTCAGACCATTCTCTCTCCCCAGGGAGAGTCTCGAGGTACCCTTATATACAGGAGACATAAAAAGGAATTTGTTCATTATTAATACATTGTGTCCAGGAGGCTTTTTTTTTTTTTTTAAATCAGAGTATAAATTCATGGTGTAATTTACATATTTGCAGACTGAGAACACTGCACTGTCAATGGAGTGGTCTGGAGTTATGGGCGAAGGCATGATAACAAACCATCAGTGAGATTCTGCGGCTGGGGACTTGTCAAGAGTCATGGCCATTTCAGGCCAGTGAGAAAGACATTTGCCATTTAACCGAAGGAGGACTTTTCAGGGACTGTGCCTTACTGAGCTGCCAGGATGGCAGTAGCGGCAGCCACCACAGAAATGCTTCTCAGCCCCAAGTCTAGTGTGTGCTTTCCCAGTGTGTACCAGCACATCCTAAAACTTAATTATGCCTCTGCAGCTCCTGTGGGACTTGTGGCAGCAGTTCTCATGTCCTTCATGAGGCCAGTCTTTCACAGAGACAAAATGAAAACATCAGAACACCTGGAGTAAAACCAGAAGGAAAAATAAAACAGGAAGAAAATTAAACACTGGAAACTGGTCAAAACTGCAAAGCTGAGAGATGTGGATCCAAAATTTGGAGCAATTCTAATCAGGGGTTTGGTTCTGGCTCATCTGTAATTGAAATGAAGTAAAAATCTGCCTGAGACAGTCAACAATCTCAGCTGTTTCTGAGATCTGGGTTTCATTAATTTCATTAACATCTAAAATGCATTCTTATTGCTTGTTCTTATGCTGAAGAGTAAGTGAAATAAAAACACACCAGGAACTAGTTTATCTTTGTCTTCACAGAGGAGCAGATGCAGTAGTGGTCTCAGGGGCATGCAGACCCCTTGCATGGAAAATGGCAGCAAAGAGTTGTGCAAGTGTGGAAATCTTCAGCCTGAAAAGAAATAAATTGGAACTAGTACTTCGATCAGTCCCTCATGCACCTTGGGGAGCTGCATCAGCATTATTAGTATTAATCAGTGTGGTAATCTCAAGCTAAACTTTGCCAGCCTTGTTCCAGAGAAAGAGTCAAAAAGTCAGAAGTCATATGGAGCCCCCCTCAAGAAGCTATGCTTTGTGAAGCCAGATCTAGGGATCCTGCAGAAGGCTTACGCCCTTCCTGATTCTCATGGAAGGATAAATATCACAGACCAAGTTCCTGGTCAGAGGGATGCATTAAACATGCTCTAGCTGAGTGTGTGACCCAGTGTAAAATGGCACTTCCACCCTTCCTTTCAGTTAAGATATTTAAGAACAGGGTGAAAATGGGAAGTGGGAGGCTGGTTCCTCACGCCTCTGAAACAAAGCTGCAGCAGCTGATGAAATGAATTTCCCATATGCTTCCCACTGCTCTGCAGGAGTTCAAACCTCAGCCCGTGAGGTAGAAGGGGCAGGGCGTGTCCGCAGCCCCAGCAGTCGCAGTGTGGGCTGTGCCCATCCACCGGCCCAAGAGAAACCCTGCACTCACCAAAGCCAAATCCAGCAGCGCGCCGGGGCACGCACCACTGCTTGGGAGTGGGAAGCACTATGTAGTATATCAGGGCACAGAAACTCTGGACAAACTTTTAGTCCAATCTAAACCATTTTGCCGGACTGCATCCCTCCTCTAGTGTGACACAAGTCACCAACAGGGCGATTTGAGGGTGCTACAACACATATGGGCCTCGGATTCCAGCCCCTGGCATTTAGAAATTCATGGCATAAATTAACTTTTCAGCTCTGTGATGATGCTGATTTGCTTCACTTGGCATAAGTAGTTATTTTGCTACAAGAAAGATGATACTTTCTGAGACCTGTCATCCTTGGGTTTTCAAATCCACTGGCATGTTTAATAGCAAAAAATATGAAAGGCAAAAATAGTCTTGTACAGATAAAGACTTCCGTGTCACAAATGACAATTCAGTTTAATTAAGCCAACTCACATGTATCATATTCCAGCCATAAAACTTAATATCAGCTAAAAATTCCCATCAAATGCAAATTTTCCTCAGTGATTTATTTATGCAATTGTGAGACGGAGAAAACACACAAAGCAGTGGGAGCTGGAGGCTGAAGTAAACAGTGTTGTCAGAATATGCAAAACGAGGGAAGAACACAAAAAAAAGAGAGGGAGGAGGAAAAAACAAACATTGGCTGGAAAGTTATTGAGTGCTTGGAGCCAAAGGGGAATGGAAAGCTTGGAAAGGAATTTCTACATGTAACCTACAGACTCTACCCTATTTCCACACCCAGCATCTCTCCCATTTAGCTAACAAATGAAAAATCTTTTTGGGGTTAGACGTAGGGTTAGATTTGTGGTTTTAAAGGTCATTGCCTAAAACCAGCACCGCAGCAGGCAGAAAGGAGCTTTGCAGTTGGTCGGCTTCAGGGTATCCCACACTTTGAGGAGCGCTGGCAGTGAGGTAATCCCTTAGGAATGTGTGTGCGGTTGGATGGCTGTGAAAAGAGAGCGGTCAGCTACCAAAGCTCTGTGCTGAATATTCACGTCACACACACACAATCATTTTTCTTGTTAAGTATTGAGAAGAATGGGAACATTATAAATGCAATATCTTCTCTGGCTACAAGTTTAGCTGCTTTAAAAAGATCTCACTCCCTGCTTCTTCACTCCACCAGCTGTGCTCCACCTCCATTCCCAAACCAAATCACACACTGAACTTTATAAGACATTAAAAAAAAAAAAAGGGGGGGGGAATTAAATACAACTGCACTAAGGCTAAAGAGTGAGAAGTTTAAAAGGTCATGATGCAGAAAACTGTTAAAAGTTTCAAGGTCACTTGTCTATCTAAAAATGACACTTTATTGAACACATAACCCCATGCCACTTGATTGGGTTATATCCATATCCATATTCAAAGCAAGTGCTTTCCTCTCAACATGCTGAGGAGTCATTATAGCTACAGATGAGTTTGCTTTGCCAGTGCCAGGTAGTACTGACAGTGCTGGTTGTTGACAATATCTTTATCTTTTGCTTGAGGCACTTAGCAATGTGTTGCAGGGAGACAGAGTAAGTGTTAATCAGGCATCAAAATCAAGAACATCATGGAAAGTTTCCCACTTATTTTAGTGAGTTTTGTATCAAGCCCTAAGAAGGAAAAAATGCCATATAATGCTTTCAGTCACTTTTCTGATCATTTGCCAGTAAGGCTAGACAGATAATCTTCCCTTTTTTCTTTTCTTTTCTTTTTTTTCCCTTCCTTTCTTCCTGTTTCAAACGGCCCTGCATTGGCAATTATCTGTCCACTTTCATATGTACTTGCTCACCCTCTGCTTAGCTCAGGGGGCTATGGCTCACAGTTTGCCTGCACAGAAGCAAGATAACAGCACCTCACAGAAGTAATTTTCAAATTAATGGTATCTACAAAAAAAGGAGAAAATTAGACCAATCACATGCCTCATTTGAAAATAATATTTCTTCTATTTTTTCAAAAATGTTGCAGGTACTTGAACTCACAGGACTAGATTAAGTTTCTAGGTCAGTAAACTCCTGATTATGAGATGATTAGCTTGAATGGCACATTTAAATGCCAATCTCTTTTCTTGCAGGAAACACAGTTTAAACATGCAATTCTTGACCCACTCTTGTACCTTTAAACTTACTATTTAACAAAACCAAAGAGAGAAGGGTGGTGAAAAGTTGCCAATCCACTTCAAAGCTTCTTCTATATTTGTGGGTAAGCAAAGTCCAAAAAGGATTAATGAATGTACTCAGAGAGATGAAAACTCACTGGGAACAAACTTTCTAGACCTAAGCAGCTAAAGAATGAAACAGATGCTCTGTACCAGGGGCCAGAATGCAAATTTACTTCAAATGTATTACAAATTTTAGCCTTCAACTTCTCAGCATGCATACAGAAATGTCTTTACAGCTGTAACTAATTTCAGCACAGAGGCCTTCAACAACGTGGCACTGGGGAAGGTCCTGAATGGTGTCTGGTACTGTTTACTTCCAGCTGAGGATTGCCCCAGAGTGTAACTCCTCTCCCTCAGGAGACGCTAACGCTCCACAAATACTAACTGACCAAGCCTTAAAATCCAACTGTTTGCATTAGCTCAAAGCCCTCAACTTTACCAGTGGGAAAAGTGAGATACAGTGCCACCAAGGGACCCTAAGGCACAATTCCCTCGTCTGCTGGGGAATTGAAGCATAAAATGGGACCACATCTTAACACTATCCCCAAGTATTTCACAACAGGATGTGAAATGCCCACTTCATACAAGGAGGACCACCTTTCACTCTCCATTAATGAGGGTCATTAACTCACACAGACAAAAGGTGCCTTCTGGGTTTCCATGTCTACCACCGTGACTACAACAAAGTCTGCTCATGCTTCACTTTCAGAATGGCTACCACCACTGGAATTTCTGCACAAGGTTCATCTCCCATGCAAGGTATCCAGGAAGCTGATTTAAAAATTTTCTATATGAAATGATTCCCATGGTTTCGAAACTGACCCAATTCTGCATGTTTGGAAGAAGACAATCAGGGGCAATGGCTAAAAAAATTACACTACTAAAATGTTATTTTCCTTTCAACTATTTTATCAGGTTCATTAATACCTTCTGCTGTTGGTGAAATGATTCCCCATTAACATTTCGATTTATTATTGCTGCTCTATTAATGAGACCACAAAAAATGGAAATGAGGCCTATAAATATGCTAAGAGTTAAAGTCAAGAATCGTAACAGCGTGCGCACTTTATGAGTAATGTTTTGGTACCACCGGCATTCAAAACAGCATGGAAGGATGGCTCTGCAGCATAAGCATGTGCTTAACAAACAACACCCCAAAAGGCCCAAACAGAAAACCACAATTCCTGAATCTACAGGTTAAAATAGCAGCAGAGTCAAATCAGTCTTAACCCCAGCTGCTGAGCTCCCTGCAGTTCATTGTTAAAATGCTTTTGGAGAATGACTTTCTCAACAAAGGTCACTGGGACTGTTAAACTTCAGCAAGCAAATCCGCAGGAGGAAGGATCTGTCTCCATGTCCCTTGTTTAAAAAAACCTTTACTCCATGTTAAATGTCTACTTACTGGCACCACACCCAGTACTGGGGGATATTGATCACTTGATAGTGAGTGCATCACATCTTACAGGAAAAAAGGCAGGCTACAAGTAGAGAGTTCCAGTCTTGGGAATCACACTAGGATTCATTTGAGAAATAAATTATTGCCAGGTAGCCTTTTAGATCCATCAGGCTCCCACAGTTCCTCTGTTGATATTTTCTCCAACAAACAGTGAATATCCTCCATGGGTCAAGAAACATCCTTATGCAAATGGCATTACTGCAACTCGCATTTTCAATTATTAATATTCCACTTCCCGTCTTACAAATGTTTTCAGAAGAGGAGGAAAGCAGCAGCTCGTTCCCCCGGGAACAAAACCACAAAATGTGATACCTCTCTGAGTTAGGAAAGGAATGGTCCTTTCAGCATAGGGATGTCATATCATGCTAGCAACATTTTTGTTTCTGCATTTCATTTCTCTCTACTGATTAAAAATGATCAATTCTACCCCATTTTTTGAGCATAGCTGACAGCACTAGGCTTATGCTAAATGAAATGTGTAGCACTATCACTAGCACTATCATCTTTCAAGGAACAAACTTATAATTATTGCATTAATTTTTATGATTTACTTTCCAGGAATCTCAGATTTCATGACAGGGACTGGCTTTGCTCTGAGGTCCCACAATGTCAGTGAGATGAGAACACTGCAGTCCACACTGCTTTGAAGTATTAATGGAAGAAATGGTCTAAATTAGCCAGTTTGTCACGGCAGCAACAGCAGGTTTGGAAGAAAACCCAGACACCTTCAGTAAGATGAAATAAAACAAAAACATGAAGAGCAAACTATTTAATGAGAGCAAAGGCTATTTCAATAAATCTAGTTATTTGATAAGCAGACTGCCACTGTCAGCCTTTTATCATCTGTGAAAATGCATGATGGATCTTCTCTGTTTGCTTAGAATTTCAGACCTTCCCCTTCTGATCAACATCAGCATTTTGCTCCAGTGCCTCTAAGGACATGGACTGCAAGCAACCAGCCAGATTCCACCTTTCAGGAAGACTCTGAAGACTGACAACACAGGCATGGCTCAGTGCTGTGTACATATGGCACACAGTCTGGGTAGTTTAAGGCTGTTAAATGTTCAACCTCTTCTGAGTTTGCTGAAAGGGAAGGAAAACAGCTCCTGTTCAGTGTATGCACAGAAAACTGTAACAAACATTCAATTTTAGCTTCTCTGACACAGAATTAGTCTGTGCATTCTGCACTGCCAGTTCCTACTGCAGCTGCTCAGAAGAGATGGCTTTGGAGGGTTATTAATTCACATATTAATGGTCAGCATCCCCCACAATGCTGAAATATAGGCTCCCGAGTGTGTTTCAGTCTTAGTTTCCCACACCTCTTTCAATTCTTCCATAATAAGCAGATAAAGTCATTATTTGGATGAAAAGGACTTCAGTCCAACACAGGCTCACAATACTTTATCTAGCTTTATGATTCAACTACACATTTTACCTGCTACATAAAAAAAAAAAATCTGCTCAAAAAAAAGGCTAGAAAATAATTTTAAATGTACAGCAAGTTCCAGGGAAACTGCTGAAACAGCTACATCCTGTGTGCACTGTTTGTTTGTGCTGAACCAGTTAGGAGAGAAAGGCTCAGATCTGATTTTTAAACTAGGCTGGTGAAAAATGTTTCACTCTCCAACAGAGTTGATTTGAAAGGATTATTTCTCTGCTACACTCTGAGAGAGCAATGCTGCCAGATGTCATGACTCTAAAATGCTTTATCTAAATCACAAGCTATCGCCTGAAATCATCTGTACTTTACATACCATGCAGCCTCTTTCTGTCCTTTTGCTGAAGTTTAGGTACTCTGCTTAGAGGTACTACTGAAACGACCTCAGAAAACTCTATGGAGATTGAAACTGCTTGAACTGGAGCAAATCAGAAGTTACTCCATCAGAGTCAGCTGTTTAGTACTGAAGTTTATCTCATTTATGCTGGCTAAGGATCTAACTCTACTATCTACAGATTGAAAGATGCTAAAAAAGGACTATTTTTATATGCTCTACCAAATATAAAATATGTGACTGAAACGTAGGCAGAGATTCATCTCACCCTACTTTATTCACCTGGGCTAAGCTAGGCTGCATGGCCTTGGTACGTCAGCAGCAGGAGATCAGCAGTCCCAAAGGTCAGCTCTAGTCACCCGTGGGAAGGCCCTTCTGGTGAGCCACCCTCTGGAGATGCTCATCTCCTTCCTCCACTCCAGAACAAAACTAGATTATGACAGATTGTCCCAATCAGTTGTAACAAAACAATCTGATAGTTACGCAAAACACTGATCCTCCCCTTTTCCTCCCCCACTGTTTTTGTGTCAACATGAATCCACTGACTTCTGCAAGGTTATTCACAGTCAAATCCATCTAGTCATAATACTTTCCACAAAGCCATGTTCCCCTGGACTGAAAGCTGCTGAGGATGCTGATTTCAGTTGTCCTAACTTCTCTAGAAAAGGTGCCCAAAAAGCAAGAGACTCACAGATTGTCCTTTACAAAAGGCGTTTCATTCTTTTCATCCAGGTTTTACCTCAACAAGAAGTTTGGTTTGACATCAGACAACTCTACCACAAAACAACTGAGAAATATAAAACATTGTAATGGCCCCTCACCACAGGATGAATTGCCCTGGAAGTGAAGCAAAAGTAGATATTGTTCACACTTCACTGCATCACTTACAGTGAATTTTGCTGAAGTTTTTGAGAGTAAATAAGCTGCCTGCTTCTCTTTCAACACTGTCAAGTCTGTATAGAGAGAGGTACAGAAACAGTATCTGATCTAAAGCTAGAAACTAAAGAGCTTATTTCTTCTCATCTGGTGAAGAATCCAGTAAGCCTCTTAGGCATGTAGTTGAAACCACAGTAAGGACAGTATAACCCTCCCTAGAATTGAAGGATCAGGAAGAAAGTAAGAAACAAGAGGCAAACAAATTGTTAAATAGAGTACGCTTGGGGAGAGCTTGAGAGCTTTAATCAAAGCTGATGTATGGGGTAGGTCCTTTAGCAGACACAGGGAACAGCCTGGGACTGTGCCTAGTCTTGACTTGTTGGGGCTGATTCCACCTTTGAGCACCTCTCTCTTCCCCGTCTGCAAAATGTGATAACTCCTTATGAATAAAAATCAGTAGATGGGAGCTAAGCCTTATCCTTCACGTCTTCAGGCAGGCAACACCCTGGGGAAATCTGTGGGATTTCCCAGGCAAAAGGTTAGAGGACAGGGCCCAAAGCTGTGGGACAAAGCCTGCATAAGGGGGAAGGGGTGACCCAAGTACTGTGCCCTTCACATATCTCCTGAGTGGTGCAAAGTATTTCCCAAGTTTATTTACATATAATACTTTGCAAAGCAAAGCTGAGATATATTGCTCCTCTACCAACACAGACATTTCATCAGAGGACATCAAGAAAAGTTTTGCCTTTGTTTTGCCCTTCATAACTTAAAAAGGCATCTCCCAAATAAACAAATTCCCTTCTTGTTACATTGTCTCCAAACACACTTCTTCCACCTGGAGCCAGCCTCTGCAGCAGCTATCATTTTCCTCTGACATGGTAAACGTCTTCCTTTCCCTTCCCTCTTCTCTCCCCTTTCCTACCTCAGGAATTCAGCTGCTTGTAGAAAAACTTGAAAAGAGAAAAAAGGAATAAAAAAGTTGCTTGCATGGCCCAGAAATAAAAACTGAAAAAAAAAGTGAAACCTTATGCCTTGTCCCCAGTGGCTCAGGGACTTGGAGCCTAACCAAGGCCATGAAAACAGAATATTGCTCTTTGTTAACAATAAATAAATAAATAAAGGACTACTCACTCCTGCCCTTTGGGATATGTTTTCTAAGGAGGAAGAAATTCCCTGTGGAGTTTATTATGTGTAGAAGGGATGTGTGCCTCCTAGGGAAAAGCAGTGGGGGTAGTTTTTCCCTTGGTGATTTCTTTCCCGCCTTTCTAACACTTTTTTATTAATTTTTGCAAGTTTCACTCCCCTCCCTTCTGCAATAAGTGAAGCCACACAAAGGAATATGCAGGTAATTCAGCCACTCAGAACTACACAGCATCTCCTTTCCTATATAAACGATCAGTGTGTGGCCTGGGTTTCATTTGCAACTGTAAATGAAACAGCCCTACAACTGTGTTCATAATCCTCCTTAATTGAATTTCTGTGACAAAACCCAGACAAAATTATTACCCTCAAGTTAACAGTTTGTGTGAAGTAGCCAAGGGTTCCTGGGAAGCTTTAAAACAAATGCAGGACAAAACTGGCTACCACACAGCAGTTATTTGGTGTTGGTACCATTTGTTTGAAGCAGGGGAGGTTTCCCTGGAGGAACGAGGTCATTTTAATATGAAGGACAGGCCAGAAATTCAACACAGCCAAAAAAAAAAAAAAGGCGAGAATTAAATAAGCAGTGGACAAGCTTGGATGTAAACCAGCACATATACTTCTTACACCACAGCTACTGGAAGGAGGTGCTGGGCTGTCCTGGCTGTTTGAAGAAGAGCATCATTCACAACTTGGTGTGGCTCATGGGAGAGTTTCACAAATCCAGAAGGACTTTAAGCAACTGTTAGGTTTGTGTTGAAGTTCATATCCCACTGAAAGGGTATCTCCTTTAAAGTACTCACGTAAGATTTTCCTTCAACTAGATCATCAGTTATATGCTAAACATGCAGAGCCTTAGTAATGATGTCAGGCTGATGGTAAAATATCTAAACTTACTTTTAAAATGTGAGAACCACTGCTAAATGAAAGCAGTGATGCAAAAAGGGCACGGTCCTGCAGGGCACTCCCATTGCTTGCAGAAGAAAAGAATTAAAGCCTTTCCTGTTACCCAAATTTAGTGTTTGTTTTTATTTTAGATACAGATGTTTTCTTGACAAATTGGGCAAAGCTGATGTGAACAGAGATGTCCATCTGCAACAGCTAATTTTGTGTCATTGCCATGTACTTGGACAGACATTCTATTTTACCCCAAAGTACCATGTTTAAGTCATCTCTGTATCAACTGGTAACTAAAGCAAACTAGCAAAGTTATTAGGGATCAAAGTAGCATATGTTTATGCTTCAGTTTACAGAGTTGATCAGAGCAGGGAAAACCATGTCATCCCAAGGCAGTGCCTGCCTGGGTTACCGCCCCACATGCTCATAGAAGTTAATATCCTTTGCATTTTAAGCAGAAGGCAAGGCTACGAGGGAATGGGGAAGGCTGAGGTAATGGAAATAGAAGTCCTACAATTCCTCAGCATGCACCCATGTCCAGTGTGTTACCCAGCCCTCCTGCAGGCAGAGAATTGATGGAAATTTAGGGGTAGAGGAGGCTGGCGGGGCCTCACGTTAAAATGTCCTCCAAGTAAAATATTGCTATAGGTTATGAAATGAGCATTACTGTTCAGAGACAGGCAGGCAGAGACCAGAACTCATTTCCACAGACCTCCGTGCCACTGCAGGGTAGTGGGCCTCTGTCTCCACCCTCACTTGCAAGGCAAAGCTGGCACAATGAGGGACCTCAGAAGATTTTCCAGGAGACATGTCCACTCCCAGGGATGCAGAGAGGCTACAATCAGGTGCTACTGCTTTCTTCAGTGTCTCTGCTGTGCCAAATGTTCCAGCAGTTGCATTAATACCTGGCTTTGAGAGATTGCTCATTAGCCCTTGGGTCCTGTGCCACTTTAAGCAACCTTTTCAGAACACCTTTTATAGCTCGTGTGCTCTGTTTTTCCTCAGGCCACAAGTTAAACACACTGAACAACACTGGAGAAAGAAATAAACACTGAGTCAGAAATAAATAGATGCATACGCACATGCCTAATCTCCACCCCCCCCTCCCCCCGCCATACACAATCAGGGCCAGAGATCAGTGTTTTCAGGAAAAGGCATGAGGGAACAAATTATCACAGTGCTTTGTTTCTGGTGGCAAAGGAAAGAAATAGGAACATTGAAAAGGGTGATGAAATGTTTCAAGAAAAAGCAATATATTTTATGCACTTGTAAAATCCACTGGCAATGACTTTTCTGGTTAATTGGTTTCATCTTATTAATCTAAAAACCTATTTGTAAAATCCAGACATAATCAAGCATAAGTCCAATATCTTCACCAAAAGCCAATACACCATTTCAAAAAAGAAAATTCAGCAATACAAACCAGTTTCCATCATCCTGAAAGCACAGCACTTGTATTGGGAAGAGAAATGGATAGAGTGCTTGACTTTTCTAAAATGCACTTTGGAAAAATCATGTTACTCATTTACCCCAAAACTACAGTCCTCTCCCTCCCTGTGAAAATGGATGAATATTTTGGCCCAATTATGCAGTGATTTATAAACCAACATTCTGCTGTCTTTCCTTGCACTTGTCATGTTCGACTTCATCCCCTTCATTAGACCACTCTTCTTCCCATTAAATAGTCCCTCTGTCTCACTTGCCAAAGAACTGCCAATGGGCCCCTGATTTTACAGAAGAATAGACTCAGCTTTACCAATGGAAAAGGGACTCTAATGTACCATGGACACAGCACAGTGAAGCATGGTAATTTGCCTGTGTTAATGATGCTACTTCACAATGATCAGGAAAACAAAAATCGCTAATAGCTAAATGACACCCAGTCCTTCTGCAGCCTGTTGAATTCAAAATCAGTGGGAGCAAAACCCAACATCCTTTAAAATATAAGCTAAAAGTGGCTGCAATGTTCCTTTCCCCCCCTCAAATTCCTGGTATGCATTGAATCACTAAAATGGGTGATTTGGTACTGGGAGCAGGACAAAAAAAAACCCAAACCAAGTGTTTCAAAATGTTTCAGCAGCTCAAAAGCAAGTGGAGAAAAATTAATGAACACACATGTAAATATTTTGGACATACTACACACTGGCATGATTTTGTGCAAAATACCACTGTAAAGCAGGACTAAAGTATAATTCATTATTTTCTCTTTTTTAGGTGAAAAGAGGAAGTCATTACTGTGGGAAGGGCAGAGGCGCAATCTGCATCTGCCACTGGAACTGCCAAGCTCCAGTTCTACAGAGCTCTGAGCTCTTGAGTGCTAAATCAACCCCGAGAAGTGTCTTCAGCCACAGTTCTCATCAGAAAGCTTCTTAGACCTGGGTTCCCTAGGCTGTCTGGCTAGGCAAAACACTGATTGCTTTGGCCAGTCAAAGAGTCATTGCTCCAAAAGTCAGTCTTCAAATACAGCACATTAAGCTACTCAGTGGGAGAAACTCTGCTCTCATACTTGGCCAAACACGACAGGCAGAACAGCATCAGCTTTGATGACATTATTTGGAATGCACAAGAAGGAACCAGGGATCATAAACAATCATTTGGTGCATGTTTGGTAATCCTTTGGCGCTGTTAAAAGGTTGGAGAATAGACTCAAACACAGGTTTATGAAAAAAAGATGAACAATGTTTACAATATTGCTCATATAAGAAAAGGATTCCATGATATTTTCCAAGGGAAGAGGGAGTGATTTGTCATCCAGTTGCAGTTCTGTAGATTTTGTAGCTGTCTCATTGGCACACTTCACACGTTCCTTGTCCAAAACTTTCTGGTACAGCTGTGCAAAACAGGAGCAGGACTTGAATTCAAGAGTGGCTGAGAATTTAGGACCAAGCCATTTCAATTTCATCTCCATTTCATTTCACAGACTCACACAGAATCACGGAATCATTTAGGCTGAAAAAGACCTCTGAGATCATCAGGTCCAGTCTTTGACTGACCTCCAACTTGTCAACCAGACTATGGCACTGAGTGCCACGTCCAGTCATTTCTTGAACACCTCCAGGGATGGTGACTCCACCTCCTCCATGGGCAGCCCCTTCCAATGCAACACTTGTCCAAGCATTCTTCAACCCATGATGTTCATTTCTTAATAGACCCTGAGGTAAGACCCTATCCCAATTAAGTGACAGCTTTTACTCTAGAGTGCTTAGGGTGTTGTTGGGGATGGAAGGTGGGGGGGAAGTAAGATTATTTACTGTAGAGCTCTACACTTGATTCTCTTATTGTCTTATTGTCTTGGGGTGATTTTATGACAATACTGTATTCCCCTATCATCTGCTTATTGCCCAGAAATGGGTCCTGCAGGTTTAAGCTGGGTCTGAAGGAACGGGGGGCGAGCAAATTCCTCAGCATGGTTTGTGTTTGACTCACACACACTCCCCTGTATTGCTCAGCTCTGCTTGCAGTGGGAGAGGGTGGATTCCTGCTTCTAGCCAGCCTGTGAGCTGAGGCAAGAGGCTTTTTCCCAGGACTGCATAGCGGCATACTGAAATCCTCTGGCAACTTCTTCTTCTTCCCCTGGAACTGTTTGGCCTAGCTGTGATCCAGGAACCAGACCATCGGACCCTATGGACTGGCAGGGAGACTGCGGGGATGCCGCATCCTGGCCTCGGACCTCGGGAGGGGCCAAGCCAGCTACAGAGGGAACTCTAAATCCACCAGCTTTCTCTGCATTAAGGAGGTTTAATATTTTACCAGTTATTCATTTTTCCTGTGCCCTGCTGGCACTTTTGTTTGTTAAATAAATAGTTTTTTTCACTTTCCTCCAAGACATTCCTTTTGTATCGGTGGGAGAGAGAGTGCTGAAACTGCCTTCTGTGGAGCGTTTCCCCTTAAACTTGTCTCAAACCGAGACACTTATGAAATTATGTGCTTACCACAGGAAAAGTTTGTCAATGCAGGTTGAAAATAAGCACCTGAAGACTCTCTAAATACCTGTTTATTCAGTCTGGAGTAGCACTCAAGGGGTGTACTGAAATCTTCAAGAAAAATGTGACACACCAGGTATTAAGAATTCTCCAAAATGTTGTATTATTAAGTCTTTCTTTACTAACATGCCTCCTCCATCTAAAAGATATGTCCTAAAAATCCCACAAGATGGGTGTTTCAATAGCTGGCTCAATGTTTGATTTGCAGAAAATGTGGCTACAGCACTAGCAACCCAGGCCTTGGGAGAGACATAAGCAAAGGAGCACTGTGACATGCCTTGAACACCAAACGATTTACTGTAATTTTAAATATTAACATTTTCTGAATGAATAGTTTTGATACCTTTCATCTTGTGTTTTGCAGACTTTGCCAAGTTGAGACCATAATACTTATAAGCAATTTATCAGCAAAACTGTAGCTGACTCTACAGAGGCCTGATATTTGAGACCTGCCCAGGCAATCTCGCTGTGAAGTCAAGGGGCCGAGGAAAGACTCCCAGCTGTGACCCAGCAGAAGTGCTTCTCCAGTGGGGCATTCAATCTCCCAAGCAGGCCTTGCTCACAGCTGCCTGGCAGTGTGCAAAAGGCATGTTGTTTTCCAGGGGCTGAATGCAAAACAAACCGGGGCAAAATGCAAAACCCCTGGGGCAAAATTCACACCTCCAGCAGAACTACCAGAGATGCTCTTTCAGATGGGCCAGGGCAGGAAACCAGGACAGCTCTCGCTGCTAGCTATGGATAGCCATCCCCTCCTCCTGCCAGGAGAGCACAGTGCCACCCCCACCTTTGGGGCAGCAGAAGGCCTGCAAACAAAGCCAGAGGCAGGGACAGAGCAGGTTCACAGGCCACAGCCACCTTTTACTGCGGGCAGGGACATCCCTGTGCTGCAAAGCCTGGAGCGCCTCAGTGCTCACATCAAGGGAGGCCACAGATCATGCCTCCTCTGCCCTTGTCTAGAGCAACAGCAACAGAATTAAAAGTCATGTGAGAAGAAAGGCTGGAGGAGCTCACACAGCAAAGCTTCTTCTCCTGATGTCTCTCTTGATATCAAACTGCTTGTGTGAACAGTACTGCTCATGTACAGGGTCGCCAACACCTGGAGATGGTGTAAGGTGTTTGTCATAGCAACTTAAGTATTACTCATCATTCTCCCTCTAGATTTTGCAAGATGAGTGCACAGGCAAAACCATTATATCCATTAATTTTAAAGTAGTGGTACGTCTTTCACTTGCTACTTGCCAGGCAGGTATAGCCACCATAGTGTGCAGCTATGAAATGCCAACCACAGTTTCTATCACCCTTTTTTGTTCTTCACCTTCCTTTCACTGTGCATTTTCCTCAAGATCTTTCTTCCTTGATCTCCTTGAGAAAAATGGCCTCCTTTATTGATTAAATTACAAATTCCAGTGCCGGATGATTGAGTTATATGATAACACCTGACAAAAGACAATTGAAATAAACAGAAAAATTAGCACTCTCTTTATTACAAAAGGCTTGGATGTTGAGTAGCTGACTGAATTAAATGGAGATTGAGCAGATCTGAGAGAATTGATTAGGAAAAACAATGCAGAATTCAGAACATACACAGCAAAATTAGCAGCTTACTTATTCACCTTCAAAAAAGATGGAAGAAGTTGAGAAAGAGAAGGAAATTGTATCCTTTTTGTGCATTCACAACCAGGAATTGCCCAAAAGCTTACCTCTGTAATAAGACTCCTAAGATACTGAATTCTGACATCAAGTTACCAAAGGCCAACAAATACATTACCAGATCAGCAGCCTTTAGGGTTGATTCATTCAGGTTTTAGTAGACCTTTTTAAATAGTGGTATCACAAGCCTTGGCCTTTGTTCTGTGGCCTGGGAACCAGCGGCATGCCATCTTTCGGTAATGTATCATCGCATTTTATTCACTACTCATAGATGCTAATGAGGTATTTTTAATTTTCTCTGCTTGTGACATTTCCTGCAATACTGACAGATGTCTTGGGCTTTCTTCCTGCAGATTAGGCAACTGTTATTGGAGTTCTTAGATTAAACAAGAAGCTGATAAAGCGAAGTGTCTAAAATGGCATGATCAACTATGAAACCACCTCTCAGTGACTTCCCTGCAAGCTTATTGTGAGGTAGGTGGAGTCTAGCAAAGATGAGTTCTATCAAAGCTCTGGAAAGAGTGTAAACACAGCTCTTAAACAAGGGCTGCAAACATGATATTATTTACTTACAGCTTCTGCATTACTGAAGTGTCATATTCAAAGTCACACTCCAGGGAAAATCTTAAGTGACCTGTGGAAACATCAGAAAACAAGTCTTCAGTGGATATTTCTAACTACATCTTCTACCAGGTGGAGAACTTTGACATTATTTGGAAAGGAAATAGAATGAAAATATTATTTAAGTTTAACCACAAAGCAGTATAAAAATTTTCTTTAATGCTCACCTGAAGGTACTCCAACACTAGCTTCAGCTGCAATTATTTGCTTTCTGCAAAAATCCTAGCCCACAAATTTGCTAGCAGCGAGTGTTTGTGGAAACAGTAAATATTTTAACACAATCAGCCTGACTGGGAAATTGTGCAGCCCTGTCTGAACTTTTCGTAATCCTAAAGGCTTCATCCTCACAGAATAGACAAGAAATCACTCTTGTCCCAGTTTCCAAGTGGGAGATTTACACCCGTGAGAAGTGCAGGCTGTGAACACATATTTTACTCCTCACTGCAGTGCTCTCTTTGGGGACACTCCTGTCCCCATCCACCCATCACCGTCCCTCATCATTCACTCCTGCTGGAGTTCATTGCATCTTCCATTCTGCCAGTTGAACTACAGATACACTCAGGTTAGTCAAGAATTATTTGAACTGCTCAAGTCAATCCAGGAACTGCAGCCAGATGGAGATGTGTGAGTGCAGCCTACATGATTTTCCCCCAGTCTCACAGCAGGCGTGGCAGGGCAGAGAGCCTGCACACTGGCTGTCAGCCCATATCCCCCTCTTTGAAACACCAAAAGCAAAGCTCAGAATGAACAAATTTGCTCAAGAAACCCACATCTGAAAGGTTATTCTCACTATTTTCACCCTTATGTCTTATCCAAACCCCACAATTCCATCAGTCTCATGAAAGTAGAGAGGCAAAAATTATGACAAATTTTAACAAATTCTAGACTAGTTTGTAATAATTTATCCTTTAGTTATGGCAGCACCACAAAGCCTACCCTATGCCTGATCTCTTTGCATTGAGCACAGTGCAGACATTGGCCTTGGTAGTCTTTGCTCCCTGGAGCTCACCAGCAAGAGATCAAAGAGCTAGAAGTGTAGGCAGGGAAAAGACAGAGACAGCAAAACTCAGAGGATACTTCTGTGTGTCCGAGGAGACACAATAAAGACGCTCTGGCACCTGCCAGGTTCAGCAGAAAGAAGCAAATGACGTCAGTTTATTGACACTACATTATTCTTATACACATTCCAATACCACAAGGGATTGGAGAGCATGTCACTTCCTTCTCCATCTTCACTGGAGAAGAAAGGTGCTCATCAAAATGGTTTTATCACAAAAGGAATGAAAACCAAAAAATACCGTTAAGTAAACATCGGCTCTATTTACATAAACTGTGTGAGAAAATATCTGACTCCAAGGTTAAAAACAAAAGGCTTACAGAAAAACAAGGCTTTAGCAAAAACCCAGGGCAACACTTCTGTACAATGGCTTGTGAGCACAACTCCCACTCAGCCAGTAAGAGATGAATCACTGCAAAGAGATTCTGACCCTGCTACCTACCAGTCTCAACAGACAACCTCAGTGAAATAATTTATCTAGTTATTTACATGGCTTCTATTAGAACAATGTCTGGGCATTCACAAAGCAGATGGGTTTTTCCTCACTGTGCTCCTGAGAAGGAGCACATGCTGCTAATGCTACATCATAGATAAGGAATAGAGATACTAAAAACGCAAAATGCTTTTTCCAGGGAAACTAGTATCTGGTCTGACAAAACTCTGTATAATGCCAGAGGGCTTCTGTAGGTTAAGGTGCTGCACTCAGGGACCGACCATCAGACTTTAGCCGTAGGCAGACTTTTTACCACCCTGGTAATTCTTTTTTGAACAATGGCTTCTATACAGTATGAATCAGGAAAAGTGAAAGGGAAAAACGGAAAGGGAGGGTAAAAAGGGAAAATTGGAAAAAATGACAAAGGAAAGTCTTAATAAATGCAGCACCATCTGAAAAAAAAACCAAACTGCAGAAACAGAGGTACCAGTCATTCTGTACACTGAGAGGACTGAAGCAATTGTTTCCTTCAAGAAACCTCATTCATCACATTTCCATAACCCAGAAAAGGCACTCAGTCCCCTCTTTCAACATATTAAAACTAACACAGACTCTCTCATTTCCTTCCTTCTCCTATCAGTCTTTCCTCATGGAAGAAATCACGGGAAAGGGATGAAGATGTGAACATTTCTGAAGCTGTTCTGCTAGGGCTGAATCCTGAAGGTGGGACACCCAAAGGAACCCAGGGGTGACAGAGCACCCACCAAAAGGACACAGTCTTCACTGTCAGCTAACTCCTGCTCTTTAAAATGGTGACAGTGGAAATGCTTTTTCAGTGATATCTCAGAAGGCAGCTCAGAGCCCAGCATACCAGCTTGTGAGAAAACAAGATCCATCTGTTAGCTCAAACCTCCAGGACTGGTAGGTAGTCTTTTCTATAAAGTAAGCCACTGGACAGCACAAACTCTAGGTTTCATCAGTAGAAGAATTCTGGTCTGCACACTGCCTCTCTAAACATAATAGCTCCCCTTTGGCTAGAGAATAGAGGATTTCCTAAATGAACTCTTTGATCTGCAAGACACTGAGCCTTCTCCTGAAATTTCTTCTCAGACATTTGAATTCCCTCTCAAGTTACAGCATGAAACCTTTCTCATCTCTCCATTAAAGCAGCAGATAGACAGATGGGATAGTCTTCATCTTTCAGAACTCTTGAAGTTCATTTCCCATCAATTTTAACAGGCAAGCTCAGAGCTCCTGTTGAGTTTAATAGAACCGAACCTATCAACTGTGCTCAGCAAAAGCCAGGAGAGTCACAAGCCTGGTAGTCCCTCCACAGGGCTGTCATCAGTTTAAAAAGAAGCAGCATAAAGTAAGTAATAGTATAATGGCCAAACTTCCCCCTCCACATACACTGCCAAATCATTTTTGAAAACTCTTCAAGCATTGCAGATAAAAAGCCCAGTGAGTGCTGTAGTGGAGATAGAGCTGCACCAGAACTATCACAGAGTCTAAATGTCTTCTCTTCATTAACAGGTTTTATTCTCTCTTCATCTCCAGTCAAAGGCAAGGAAGTGTTACTGCCCTTTTGCAAGCTATAAAAAATCCAACATAGCAGATGGATTACACACCTCACCCAAGGCCCCTTGGGACACCCACATCTGCACTGAGAACTGATCCCAAAATGCCACATACCCAGTGCCCTGCCCTTCCCTCCAGCCCAGCCTAATTCTCTGAATTTCATGATGATTCAAAAGTCTATTTAAAGCCCCTACAGCAATGGGTGTGTGCAAGAAGTTAAGGCTGAGCCAAAAAGTTTGAATTGAGCAGCTCTGGTTGAGATTCTTGTTAAGAGTGAAGCGCAGAGCTGGGAGGGTTTAACCTGACATGGGAAAAAGGTGGCATGTGTCAACTGGGTTATGATGTGAAACCCCAAGACGATATAGTAGCAATGCCAGTGTTCTCTTCCCAATTAATCTGCCCTGTAAACAGTCCAGTGGTGTCCACACAACCTAGCACATCTTTCCCAAGTCTGGTCCTTGCTTGCATAGCTAGTGCTGCTACGAAACAGGAAAAAACCAGACACAGAAGTAAGAGCTACTAATATCTCTTGCAGTTTTCCAGTGTAAATGAAGTGGCCAGGCACAGTTACACACTGAAATGAAGGCAGCCAGGAGAGCTGACAAGGTTCATAGACACACAGCCGTGGTGTACTACTCAAACCATGCTAAGCTCTTTAGGTAAGCTTTGTTATTACAGATGGTATTGCTTGCCCTAGATCTGATGTCCAAAATGGGGCTGCTCTCTATAATCCTTCAGAGGCTGCTTATAAATCAGAGAATGCTGCACCTCTGGACACATGGCACTAATAGATGATAACATAAATGGTCCAGTGTTTTAACCTTAACAGGCATTTGCTTAGGTTATTGTAGACAAAAATGAGGTCAGGAACTGTGGTCAACTCTTAATCTCGAAGAGCCCCAGCCTGGGGTCATCTGGAGCCCTCTGGCTTGTACAGTACTGTGCCCATGGCTGACCCGTACAGCGAGTGATAGGCTGAGGGTGCAGAGGGGTGAGTGGGCTCCCCTGTCCCACCCCTGCACAGCTGCACCCCACAGTGCCACCTCCGCCTCCCAGGACCCTTCCAAGCCACTCTGCCTAGTAAGAAACAGCAACTGCAGCAACGTAATTGCTGTGGAAATGACTTTGAAGGCATCAACCCCTAAACACACACAGTAAACAAAATCTGCTTCTGTATGAGCTCTTCCACTTTTCTCAGGCATCTGAGGGATGTCCTTTATAAACCATGAGATAAGAGCAGACTCGCTGTTCAGACTGCATATCTGCCTGGTTCCTTAGATACCAATGAAAGCCCAAAGGCGCAGCTTGGCATCCCATCCCCTTCTTATAAACTCTCTCAGAAAGTTACAGCTGATTTTGACACAAAGATGATGAGAAATGGGGAGCTATCTGTGCCATTCTGGGGAACATGCCAAACCCTGTATTAACACCCCCCACCCAGTTAAAAACAAAATAAAGCAAAAAAACCCAAACCAANNAAACACCCCCCCCCCAAAAAAAACCACAACAAACCAGCAAAAAACAACCCTCCTGTTTGCTACTGATTAGGCAGCTGAATTAAAACTGATGAAGTGATTGGATAGGATCCAAAGCTGTTTATCTGCACATAAATCACAGACATGCTTTACTCAGGCAGTGTGGATTTACTCAGCTAGAGGAAAGACCTCATACTCAGAATGCTGATTATTACAGCAATTAAAATATCAGTGAAGCAAACATTTGGGGTAGAAATCTGTTAAGGGCTCCTGGAGAAATCATTCCATTAAATATGAATTCAATCAAATTTCAAATTTTTTAAAAAAGGGGATTTTAATAGACAGTTCATTTGGTTTTTTTCTGATTAAGTATATGTTGTTAGAAAAATCAAATTCAGAAGGAGGAAAGACACAGAATAACTAGCTGGACATGCCAAAGGAGATTAGAAAGGAAGGCTGATACATATTTTATGATCGCAAGGGAATAAAAAAATAAATTGAGAGATGTACTGTCAAACCAGACACAGTGTTAATAGCTAAAGTATATGGCAGTAAGAATGGCTGTTCCCACAGCTATTAATGTAAAACTGAAAATTTGGAGCAGGCTGCAGCAAAAGAAAATAAATCACACTTTTTTGTTTTCAATTTGAAAAAATATATAAAATAAATCCTACCCCCTACCCCCATCATTCACTCTCTACATCTCAACCCCCCAACACCCAAGACTGTCACTTCAGCAAGCTACGACTTCCAGGCCAGTGAGACAAGTGACAATTTCTTACTATTAATCATTGCTAATTTATTTATGCGATTTTTCTACTTATGAGAATCATTGGCCTGGAGATTATTTCCTCCTTCCCCTTTGAGTCTTGAGAAACTATTCAACATGGGAAGTAGTTAAGGGGGGCAAAGAGGGAAGAGTGTCATGTAGCCAAGTTATGCATCCCAGCTGGAATTTGGGATGATGTCTTGCAGTTCTGACTCCTTCAGCCAAGTTTCATACAGGAAGCACGAATGCGCCAAGGGCGCAGTGAAATCCACTGGAGCCAGTAAATAGCACTTGACTCCATTAACACACTCCTGCTATGGATCCCTTCGCGGAACCCTCAGCCACCTTGCAACCAGCTTGCTCACGAGATAGCCAAAGATTTGCACAGGGGAAAGGTTCAGGAGCCAAGAGGATCCTTTGATGAAGCCTCACAGATGCAGAGTGTGTATGCAAGTGGAATGTGTATCCAGAGCCCTTTCCAAAAAGGCAAACACTGCTCATATGTGAGGCTTATATGGAAACAGTGGCCATGGAGGGTCATGGTGTCACCAGTAAGGTAAAGGGCAAACTGCTGTGAGGAACTTCATGGGGCCCCTGGAAGACAACTCCAAGCCTGGGATGGGTACAGGAGTACCAGAGAGGAGCAGGCATCCCCATCAGTTCATGCAGTTTTTGCCCATACACAATAACCTGTTCCAGCTAGGAAAAAGGACCTGGAGAAAATTTCTAAAATTTGTAGATTAAAATTTTGTAATGCACATATTACAAGTCTGATTGTTATTTCAAAGCTATTAGTAGCAAGAATAATTTCACCTAACATAGAAATACCTCCATGATAACTTTCTGGAGTAAGAAATAACTTTTGAGGAAAGTAGTTGACAAATTACTTGACAAATTTGTCAACTACTTTGGAGCCATCAAGATAAAAGGCTTTATATGTTCTATGATTTTTTAATGTATATATAAAACATTTTTACTGGACTGTTGATAAAAGCCTGAGCTACAAAGGTTCTTTTTCCCCCAGCTGAGAAAAGGCAAGCTGCTAGACAAATCAGTTCAATCTCTGCCTTTCAAACAATATAAAGCAGTATAACTTTCAAGAGTAACACCTCATCCTTTTTTTTTCCAGACTGCCTATCAGGAATCAAGCAGTAAGTAAACATTTGAAAAGTGTTCCTCTGAGAGCAAAGGTTTAGATTTGAGTCACAGGATCCATTGAAAAGAAAAATTGCTTCTGTGCATTGGGACAGTGCCTTCCCTTCTGAAAAGTTTCTAAAAAGAGCAAATGGAGATAATCTTTTTACAAGGTATAACCCATATGGAAATTCATTATTGCTTGCTTTTAGAAAAAGTCAAGATAGTTCAGAAAGTGAGAAAGGAATCACTATTTTAAAAAGGTTAAAATTATGCAGAAGATTTCCTAACAACTATAGCTAGTAAAAGCATGGTTAAAATGCTTTATCATGGTCTAAAGTGAAGCTCTGATTGATGAGAACATGAGATAAACAAAAGAGGTAAAGACATAATAGAGCCCTAAATCACTCAGAGTATTTAATCCAGAAGTGGGGTTATATATACCCAGTGATTGTTGATTAAATATTTTAAGGATCCATTCTTCTCCCAGCACAAAACACTTGCTAGAGTGGCTTCAGCAGTGTGCTCCCTGAAGGCTGCTTCATTACAGTGGTGGTTGCACATTACTGCTCGTTAGCCCTGTGCAACCACCACTGTGGAGGCAGAGCTGAAAGGAATCATTGTTCCTGCCGGACAAAAGCTAAATTGAACCTCCAGAGAAGGTGAATGATTTGCAAAGGATTTTACAGCAAGCCAGTGGCACAGCTGGGGAAAAGGGGGGAACCCCAACTTACAAGCTGGTGCCTCCCAAACACTAGTTCTCATTTCTGGCAAGAACACCCTGGAGTTAGGCACTACTTTCATTCCTGCCTTTTCCACACACAGCCATGACTATTAACTTGAGACTGTCACCAAAAGCATGTACATATGCATGGAAGGTCACAGAGGCAGGGCCCATGACAGTGCTCGAAGACAACACTTACCGCTAGGTTCTACTTTCAAGATGTGTGAGAGGTAGACTCTTTCCTTCAGTGGACTTATACTGGAGATGAAAGTTTGATCCTAAAAGGCCTAAATTAGACCTACAGCTGCTTGGAAATAGTTTTCTGTCATAGCCGATATTCATCCTGAGTTCAGTGTGATTACATAGCGTTAAGTATGGCAGGCACCTGAGAACAGAGCACAGTCCCACAGCAGAGCACACTGGGTACACAGGTAAGGCAGGGTAAGTCATGGAGCCAGACAGAGTGCCCTGGATGGTCACACCAAGCTGCATGCTTTTCTTTAACCCTGATTAATTTAGGTGATTAGATGAGTCAAAAATTCTGAGGGAGCTGTTTTTCATTACTTTTTTTTCCCCCTTTGGCTATTCCAAGAGGGGGAATTTTAAGGGACAGACAATCTTTTTAACATATAGTTATGGTTCTCATTAGCACTAAACCCATGAATATGAATATGAAAAGAATTCAAGGGGAGACAGGAAATGACTGCAAATATCTTTAGTTAAAGAAATTTCCTATTCTTCCACCAAAGAGTACAGCTGCACCATTCTGGTGCAGAGTGTACCACTCTGGGCAAGGAAGACACTGAGCCAAGTTCACCTTTCGCATTGTTTCTTCGCCAGACTCAGGATGCAGTCAGCAGCTCTGCCCAGGAAATTTCCAATATGACTCTTTTCTGACATTAAAGCTTGATCTGTCGATATTGACACATCCAGCCTTTCAGTTTTGCCAGGTCTTTCAAAGAAGAGATGCGAGGGGGCCAAGCCTGTGTTGCCAGTCCTGTCTCAAGCTGCAGGACAGCGGCAGAACAGCCACAGAGCCAGTGCTTTTACAGGCCAGCGACCCCCAGCTTGCAGCAGCCATGCCACGAACCAAAGTACTGGAAGTCCAAGCAAATTTTAAGATCAAATTCACAGGGTTTTTAGGATCCCTGATATGCAGTCAAACAGTTCTCAATAAAATAACATTCCTCTGCCTCTAGACTGCCCAGGGTACAGCAGAGACTTGCTTGAGCAAGCCTCTGGAGCATAAGGAGCACATGACTATTCCTTTTTTCTCTAGGCAGTGTGGCACTCAGTCCCTCTGGATGTGTATTTTTGCCCAGCAGCAGAATTAGGCCATATGATCCCATTCTCCCTTGTGAGATGACCAAATCTATGCTCGGTATAGCAACCTGCAAAGGAACAGTGTATCTGGGATTTCTGGGGCTTTCTGAACACATCTCTGCAGACTGTTGTCTGCTAATGGCACCACTTGATTGATTGATTCCTGCAGCCTCCTTCACATGTCCTCTCTTTCAGAGGACTCCCAGCCTGGGAGCTGTCTGCAGGACTGAAACTGACACTTCCCCTGGAAAAACGTTTTCTCGACCCATATGTCTGCCAGACAAACCAAAGGGAAATGAATCAACACAACAGGCCCAGATTGGTTGTTCTGGAAAACTCTGTGTTGGGGCCATCATTCTACAAAATCATTGAGAGAAACATTTTATATTTCTGTCAAAATAAAAAATTAATTTTCAATAAGGAATTTAAAAATGCCTTTCTATTTTCCAAACTGAAACTACAGCCTTTCCAAAGTGGAAACTTTTCCTAGTTTCAGACAGCACAAAATGAGCACAAACTATAAATAGTACCATCTTGTAGTGCTCCTGTGGAAAATGCTGTTGAGTTTTTGTGGTATATATTCTAGGACGAAATGAATCAATTTCCACTCAACATTCCCCTGCTTATATTACATCATATCTACCTGTCCTGAGTAATTGAGAAGTAGTAGGTACTTGTGTAACAATGAACTCTGGCAAAACACAGTAACACTATTTTGGATTTGAAAGCAGTAAAAGCAGTGACCCACCTTTGTAGTTAACTGTAGTTAATTTGTAGTTAACTCTGATTTCCCCATCCATTATACAGCAGCTGAAAAGTTGCATCAATTCCCTACACTGCACCAGGGACACATTTTTTTAATAACCAAATGATTAGAGGAACCTACCTACTTTATAGACAGTCTGAAATACAAGGTTCCCAACAAAGTCAAGGGAGAAAGTCTCACTGAGTCTAATGACAGCATAGTTAAGTCACTGAGCCACTGGAAAATGCTACATCTTATGTCTATCATTCTTTGCTTTTTCCAAAATTACACATAGGCTGTGGCAGCCTTAGGAACAGTGGCCAAGTCTTCCAGTTCCTAGATTTGTGCTTTAACTACTTGACATATCCTCTCATCACTGGAGCAGGAGACAGAATAATCAGAGACCAAAAGCCCTCACATGGAGCAATCTGAAAATATCATGTTTCAGCACAACAGAGACGTGTGTCATTCCATCACTAACTCACCAGCCCAGAGGACAAGTCCAAGACAAACGTCCCGGCAGCAGTCCAAGGTCAGAGTCCCAGAAGGTAAACCCGTCAAGAACTGGTGATGTAAACACTCCCTCTCAGAGACAGTCCCACTGCAGTCTTCTCTGAATCCCTTGGACTCTGCAAACTTCCTTCTCTGGCATGCCTCTTTGGACTTCTTCCTTCTAATTTTCACATAACCTTGTTTGTAAATGATTTATCTATTTAAAAAAAAAAGGCATGTTTTTCCTCCATTAAAAAAGAAGTGCGTCTGCATTTGGCCGATACTATAATGGTGTTAAAAAGTCGTCTTTGAGGAAGGATCTCTCTACTTCACGTCCTTCCTCTTTCCTGAGTTATGTGACAAAGATCCTGGGAAAATAGCTCATAGACTTCATGGTAAGCACCACCTTCTCCCTTTTTCCTCCTCACAACATTTTTGGATACAATTTAAATGATCCCATGCTTGGTCTGAGCATTGAGTCTGATATGTCATCATTTCTGAAGGGCCTACTTTTCATCCATCACCGACCGGGACACAGAATCCCTAGTCAGTGTAAACGTGACTCAGTTTAATTTTTCTAAAGACCATTTGTTTTTACTTTTTGGTATACACAAGTGAGTAAATATTACTTATAGGTAGGCTAGAATTTCATTAAGCCCAACTAAAATGAGGGCTCCAGATCACTAGATGCAGCATAAACATATGGTGAAAACTTTGTAATCATCCCCAAGACTACAGAGGCATCCTGTGAGGCAGCCAGGAAAGGAGCTGAAGTCAATTTTCTGAGTCCCTGTGTAGAGCCTTAAACATAAGCCATCTTTCCTCCATATCTCTGGTCTCAGAAAACACATATTTTCGCAGTTTCTGCCTAGCTAGCAAATATCAAAAGCTAGCAGTTTTCTGTCTCCAGTACCAACTCAGTTACAACAATTTTAATTGCAATCGCTTTCCCAAGTCATCGTCCCCTCTCACAGTAATTTTTGCTGAAAATGTACCTCCTGTCATTGCATGGCCTCCATTCTAATCAAGCTACACTGTTGTCTCCACACTTTTGGCACTGCATTTAAAAAATAAAGTGCCAAATCCCTCTGTGAACTACTCAGATGCAGCACTTATATATGCCTATCAAATTCAGAGAGAAGTCAAACTTTGACCCTAAATAAGTTGATATATGAAAACATGACAGTGCTTCTTGGGCTAGAGGAAAAAAGAGATTACTTATAAAGCCTTTACACAATTCTTTGTGTCTGTATTACAAAACAAGCAATTATAAATCTCCTCAGATTGTTCTAAACAGTACAAGTAGACCTACCACAATGAGATGCACATGCCAGCATCATAAATGCTTTTCCAAACAGAAATGTTAAGCACAGTTGTACCACTACTTCAGGTCAGTGCAGTCCTGTAGCAATTACAAGTGCTAAGAACAGATCAAAGACCAGATTCAGAGCAGAACCCATCCTTTTCCACCTATAAAGAAAATAAATTTCAAAGAAAACCCAACAAAGAAGGAAAGTTCAGAAAATTAATGAAATCCCCAAGCCTGCCACTATATGCAGAGTTAGTGAGCTGAAGAAGAATGGCACAAAGGATGGAGAATCTGCCAGACACCGACAAGCTGAGATAAAATGAAGAGTTATAAACAGTTATAAAGAAAGACTTGCTTTTCTCCTGGTGATGAACTACTCTCTTCAACTACAGACCCAGAGCAGACACAGGATTTAGTCTATGGTATCTAACCAAAAAATGTGACTAACACCTACTTAAAGGAGGGAAGATATTTTAAATAAGTCCTTAGTTTACCAACACAGGAAAGACTTCCCTCATCCCACAAAGCACTGCCCATTTTACGTAGGGATAAAGATGAGACCTTCTAGGGGAAGACCACCTGGCGTTTGTACCCTAAGGAGCAACTCAATGTCACAGCATACAAGACTAAAGCTTGAATCAGCTACATAGCTGGGTCCAGTACATGCTACATATTAATTGATAAACACTGATCATGTGCTATATAGGTACAAAAAAATATTTTGACAAAACATCCTGGGAGTGTTACCTTTCCTAAGGTCCTGGAACACTACTAGTATAGCTTTCATATGTTATTATTCAACTGCTTCAATGACTCATATGATGGGTGGATTAAATCTGTGACTATCCCCAGCCAAAAAGATTGAGTTACTGCAGCAAAATCTCTTGCACTGACTCTTGATAATTTGCATTTACTTCCCGCAGTCTTTACAGCTTCTTTCTTTGACATTTACTGCCAGTGCCACTGCTGCCATTGCTTTGACTGAATATCACAAACCCTTTGTTACTAATTTTCACCAAAGAGCAGAGAAGATCTGAGAGAAACCGGGATGGCAAGCCCTCCAAGCACCATACAAACTTAGGACTGGAACAGAAACCTAGAAGGAAAAACTTAAAATCTCACAACTGGAGTAAGGAGTTTGCAGCTAAAATGGCTTATACATCCAGTAAGGGATGCTGCAGAACCAAGAGACAGGACAGACTGCAAAAATGGACTCATTTGTACTGCAGAGGAAATAATGTCCACAGCAGTACAGATGTTTTCCTGCAAGTGTTTATGTGTTTGCACTGGGGAAAGAAACTTGACGAGCAACCAGATTTCCATCTGAAACTTTCTGGTAGCTGGAAACTGCTAATTTTCCACTTCTCCAATGTAAATCTCAATGCTCAAAGAAGATTTTTATAAAGCAATGTTTTTACAGGAATAAATTAATCTTCCAGTGAGCTCTCCAACACACACATCCATAGTAGCATGTAACAACCAGTGCTAGTATTTAGACTGACCTATTTTCCTTGCTAAAAGCAACACTACTCTATTTCTCTTTAGGACACCTCCCATTTTCATTTCAGATAATTACAGAATAAAATTTACTGTCTTCTCCACTTCCATTGCTGTTGACAGAGACCCATGCCTAAAGACTTATTTTCCAGTGTACAGTTAGATCCCCAGCAAGCTCTGCCCATCAGATTATTCCATTAATTTTCCAAATGACATGAGATCACTGTTTTATGTTCATTTCTTGATGATTATCAAGATCCTGGGGAAATTGCATTAAATTCTGAGCAGCTCAAATCCTTATGAGAATTCTGTTATTTAACACATTAATCATCAGCTGTTTTGGACAATATGAGCCACTTCCATGCACTGAATGTTACCATTTCATTTTCAGATATTGCAAAACTCATCAGCTGGCAATCATTCACTGTTAGCTGGGATTCCTACGCAACCTCATCAACTAGGTATTTTGTGCCTATCAATATATTTAAAATAAAGCAAGAACTATCAACTGTATATCTATGCTACAAAGAGATAAACAGTTTTGTTACTCACTTGTCTTCATTATATCAGAATCACTGATTTAAATATCAGTATCACTTCTTGCACTGTTCACCAATTCCAGTAAATTTGCACTGGAAATACATTTGGTTCACGTTTACTCAGATGTGAGGTTCTGGCAGTATGCATTTGTAGTCTCTTTTTCATAAAGCCTTCCTGGCAACACAGATACAAGGCTGGTTTCAGACATGCTCACAAGAAGTGCTTTAAGCAGGCAGGAGCCCAAGAGCCCATTTGGAGCAGCAAGCCTTGCAGGTGGGGAATTAAGATCACCCAGTGCGTTACAAGAGCCATGGGGTCAGCTCTGCCTCAAGGAAACAGCAGGAGTGGAATACAAGAGTGGGATTTTCAACAGGTACCTCGGAGGTGTCCAGCTGTCTCCTCAACACAGTGAAGAGTGAAGCACCCAAGCCCCCCGCAATCCAAGGAGTCCCCCCACCAGCCTTTCTATGACACAGTTCTGACCAGGCACAAAAGTAATGAGGCTGTAAATCTCCATGTAGTCTCACATAAATCTCATCTGTACAACCACAGCACACTTGACTTTTTGTTTCATATTATGAAGATACAAAATATCCAATTTCTTTCTTCAGCGTTGCAGAAACAAGAAGGATTCTCAGCATGTACCGATGCTACTGTAGTGCCTTTATTCAAACACGGATTATTAAGGCAACTAATGGTCATGATGGACAAGGCTGACAAAAAACCACTGGACTCCTCCGTTGAACCCACTGTATCAGGCAGGAAAGACTGAACTCCACACTCGCTGATTTCAGAAAACAGAGTATTTCTACCTAGTTTGTCATAACTACCTCATTAAGCAAACAACTTCCCTTTCTGCCTGCCCCTAACCATCTAAAACTTTAGCCTCATTTCCAATTTGAATTTGCCCTTTATTAAATTGAATTCACTGGTTTATGTGTTACTACTTGCGTTATGTATCATTTCCTTTTCCTGGTATTAAATGACCCTTAAGATGATCATCCTGCCATTAAGCATTTCTCTAAATGAAACTGGCAAAATTCATTCCTGCTCCTGTATCTCCTTTAATGTTGCAGTCTTCCTTTGGAGTCTGGTTTCTGAAGTTAAGAGCATGATCTTGGTGCATGATGCTACAGGTGTGATTTTAGCAAGAGCATAATGACACATTTGTAAATTCTCTTACCCCAACAAAGCTGTTTTTCAACCTTCACTAAAATGAGCAGTGTTTTGGTAACTTCCATCAACAAATACTTCTTTTCCTGACCGCTTTCATTTTGCATCACTCATCTCAGGATAGATTTGCTGGTTCAGACCAGATACTTTACTTGTGGCACCACAAACATCTATACATGGAATTAAAAACCATTGGGTCTCTGTGCTGCCCAA
Source organism: Platysteira castanea (assembly GCA_013397175.1). Taxonomy (NCBI): domain Eukaryota; kingdom Metazoa; phylum Chordata; class Aves; order Passeriformes; genus Platysteira; species Platysteira castanea. The sequence continues at coordinate 2,053,601 of VYXC01003415.1, forward strand.
GCCTTTCGAGATCTGGCAATTGGGTTCACAGTGATGTGAGAGGCACTGGATCACACTGTAAAACAGGAATGAACTTAAGAACTCTTATGTTTTCCTAAATCTTGAGCTGTGGTGTACAGGATTTATTGTGGAGTCACACACTACCCAACATCAGTAAGGTTAATGCAGTTGAGAGTTACAACTGAATTGCCTTACACATTCTTTTAACTCAGCTGTTTTTCATATGCATTCTACCTTCTCACTGCTCAAGTGCAATTTGACACAGTCATTTCCTCACTTGGGACCCTTTCCTGCATGTCCTTTTCTAGACCTGGACTAAACCCCTTCCTTTGTTACAGAAAACTGCTGGGTAACAATCAGTTTTTCAATGCATCTGTGTGAACAAGAGCAGCAAATGCTGAGAGGAACAGATTTTGAAGTGAATCAAGGATGTAAATGAGTGCGGGAACCAAAAGATATTTTGGAAAGACATTTCTGATCTACCTTAATAGGCTCAGCCTGCCATATTTCAAAACAGCATCAATGGACAGAAGGAATAAAACTTGTCTCATCAGTTTAAGCACAGACATCCCTCACAGTTGTTTACTGCATGTGTGCGCGTGCACACAATCACACATGCTTCTTCACCTTTAGGATCAAACCTCTTAAAATTCTTCCATTATTAATTTGCAAATAACTCATAACCCAACCAGAGACACACCTAGAAGACTGCTAACAGTACCTACAATCTGCCCTCCAAAGGTGTTGGCTTCTAAGGCTTTTTATTTTTAACAAGTATGGATACGGACATAGATATAATCTGAGCACATTTATGTGTCTATATATATATATGTATGTGTGTATGTATATGTCTGTATATACATGTATGTGTATAAGTATAGATGTGTATGTATGTGTACAATTACACAGACACCTATTTGTAATTTTGGCCTCATATGCCCCCAAAGAGCAAAACACTTGAAAATTATTCTTCCAGTGGGGCTATGGCAGCATGGTGAAAATCTCTCTGCTCTTAATTAGTCAAAGGCTCTTAAACTCATGGTGTTATAAACTGCCAGAAGTAGAAATCTATTGAATGTAAGAAATGTGCTTTAGATAAGCAGCAAGGAATAAAGTACAAGATGGCCCAGTGTTACTTGTCTTGACAAAGTTTTACTTTCCCCGGATCAGCAGCAGAGCTTTTAGTGTTCCTCCTTTACTTTTAATGAAACTTTACCACAGAATCTCCCCTGTACCACGACCTGGGATTCTTAAAATCAATGCAACAGTCTATATATTTTTCTGATTACATTTTCCAGAGCCAATTTCACACAGGCTGTTTATAAGTCACTCATCAGAAAGCAGAAAAGAAGAAAAGAACATTTTCCATCTCTTTACTAAAAAGCAAAAAGCCTCAAACCAAACAAAATCGTACACAGCTGTGTGACACCAGCAGTGACTTTTATGATACCATATGCCCTGCTGAACGGTGTTTCACTCAGCTGATGTAGTCTTACTGAAAGGTTAATAAAGAGGCATGATCTTTGGCTAATAAAGGCCAAGTCCGTTATAAAGGAGATAGAATTCAATTTGCAAGGAGAAAGAGGGAAGGAAAAGAGACAGGCAGGAGAAATCTCTGCTGAGGGTACCGTTGGCATGCCGTGATTTGCAATGCAGGGACAAGAGGCCTTTTAGAGGGTTTCATTATGGCACCATATGGGGCAAGCAGAGCCAGGACCTGCTCCAAAGCCCCCTGCAAGGTTCTTTCCCCAGACGGCAAACCCAGAGTTTGTTTCCCAGCCTAAGGATAAGAGAAACCAACGTCTCAGTTCTCATCTGCTTCTGTATTTGACACTACTTATCACTCTGACAGACTGTGTTACAATTAAAAAGATATGCGGGGGTTGCCAGGCTGAGGGGCTTTTCCATCTAGGATGCAAAAGAAGGTCTGAGATGCAAACCACTTTTGAAGCAGACACAAGGAATTGTGAGATGCACCGTCCCTGAGCGACGAGGCTGGGCCACCCACAGGCACCAAAGAGCCTTCAGAGAAAAGAGGGATCCTCACCTTCTCTTTCTACCACTGCTGAGAAAGTGGGAAACCAAGGCGATTTTTACTGAAGGCAAGCCTTCCTTTCACATATGCAGACATTTCTGCAGAGCCTGGCAGGCTTCTTCCAGCCTCCCAGGAAAGCATTTCCAGCACAACCTCTATCCCAAGACCCTCTGTTCCCCCCCACACACTCAAATCCCATCAAGGTAAACAAGTGATAAGACTTCAGGATTAGGTCTACTGACCTCAGAAGGAATTTTGCTCAAACAAGCATTAAGCCTGGAAGGATTTTGTCCTTACTGAGAGGCTTCTAAAGGTTTCCCACATAAGAGTTTCAGGAAAATGACTTGTGGAATTTACATCCCGCTTTGCTCCCTCAGACACTTTGGCAGCTTATCCTGGAGGACACTAGAGCTGGCACTCAGACAAGATGTCAGCTCACAGGCTAACAAATTATTGATTCTCTCCTCACTTTGAAGCAAGGCAACAACAAACTCCTAAATGCACTGCATCCTTCAATATCTCCCTCCAGAGAAATACCCGTCTGTAACACTGGCAGTAAGGAGGTGTTTCCATCTCAGGCCATCTCAGGTGGACAGAGCTCTGTGCTTATGTATTTTGTTCTTGATGGCCAGGTGAGGTTTCTGCATAGAGCAACTTTCAAATCCACATTCAGACACAGCGAGACACGTACAAATGTCTAAGTGCACATACATGAAATAGATTGAATTCAGAATGCAAAAGGTGTCCTTCAGAAAATAGGGTTAAGAGTTTGTTTTCCCCAGTATTACATTATTAAAAGGCAAACAGTTTTCCATGCATCATACACTTAATGAGCTCCAGACTGAGGACACAAAAAGATCTTGACATTGGCTTTGAGGAAACAAAATGTTCAAAATTATCTTGACAAATTGAGGCAGTTCATCACAAATGGCAATCACCACATGAGCATCAGTTTTGTGAAATTCCTGTTATTTCTCTGCAACTAATAGCAACGTGTCCCTTGCTTTCTTGTTTTCTGCCAGCTCTTTTCACTGCCCACTCACTAGGGATGTAGGTTCTCCCTTGACCCACTGCTCTGCAAGGGCTGTGCCTTCTGCTGCTGCTGGGATCCCAAATCTGCAGCCCTCAAATACCAAAATCAGCATGCAGCTGCCAAAAAGTGCTGGTGACTCAGCACTACACTTATGTCACAAACAGACTGAAGAGTAACATCCACTTCTACCTCTCTGAGTGTAGTTGTGGGAGCAGCTTTCCGTTGCGTCAAGGTCTAGAAATGAGGCCATTTCATGGAATCCATCACAGAATACCTTGCTGGGATATACAGGAGAGGCCAGGAACTGAACCCAAGAGCTGCAACTCACAGTCATTCGATACATCTCATAAGTGATGCCTCCCACTGCCTTACACCAGCTCACATTAGGACTAGAAGGGGTCCCTTGGGCAAATTCTGCATTCTCACAGCTTAGAATACAGATAAATCCAGTAGCTCATTTATTCTGCATTGAAATGCTTCCCCTGCACCTGAAATCAATATGGTCTTCATGCAAATTTTTACTACATGTGCTGCATGGATTCTAAACATTCATTCAGTCGACGCACCTAAATATCTCAGAAAATTATATTATAGCTTAGCAAGTCAATGATCTACAATTTTATATCTCCCTAAGCACGTATTTATAAACAGCAATATCAACATTGTTAAGGCTACTGTGTGAAACTCTTATACCATTTCCAAATGTATTTTTTTGCAAATGCTACTTTTATCAGAAACATTAAACAGCGGGGTTTTTTTTGCTCCAGGCACTCTTTTCTGATTAAGATTGATACAACAGAGATTTCAAATGTGCAAAATATTCTGTACCACAAATACTTTTCATTGTCCCTGTGAATTGCAGTATGTCCCAGTTTCAAGAGTCTGCTTTGCTTTAGATAACATTGCCAAGTTACTAAAAAACCCATCAGCTGTGGACTGTTTGCATCCCAGGGTCATAATAATGTATCCCGGTGATACTGAAACATCAAGATGTAAACAATAAAGAGACAGAAGGATGTTGACCCAAGTGGCCAAGTCTAAAAAAACTGCATTTCTAAAGCAAAGCGGTATTCAGACCACGGGATAGTACCGGTATATGTACCTGCAGAAGTAGGTGCTAATTTTAGCATTTCTCAGATGAATTTGCAAACTGAGTTCATATGCTGGGCTCACAGCAGAACAGAGACCTCAACAGATGCGGATTCCTGTACTCTGAAGAGGCTGGAATAATCACTCCTAGCCCCAAGGCAGAGAAATAGGAGAACATTTGTTTTCAATATTTAAATCAACTGACGCTGCAGGATATCTCGTCATTAATACAAACATACATAATAACAGGCAGAGGACAGCACTGGGACAGACACCTATCCTGCTGGATGGTTTTGCAGCCTTAAAATACCCTGGATAGAAAGCAAATATGAGCCACCATTAGCTGCACCAACATTTTTTAGGAGATGGACTGACAGCAAGACAAGGCAGATCGTGTATATCTTTTATTGGACTAATATATAAGCTGTAACACACGAGCCTTCAGGCCAAAGAAGTCTTCAGGGGGCTGGCAGCAGAAAGAACATTTCTGGCCCGAAAGCATCTCAATGTTTCAAGCCAATACAAAGACTCCACTTCTGCCCATTCTATCTCAAGCAACTGAAAATATTTTTTGCAGCCTGTTTGTGACAGTGACAATGACAACCTGCACAAAGCCAGCAGGCCCAACAGAAAAGTCCTTACTGCCTAAGTGCTCTGTTTGGTCTCTGTCCATCCAGGTTTTTTATAGAGCAGTCACGGAGACACTCACAGCCCAATCATGGTGACCTGGCACGTTTTGCAAGAAGTACAGTCCCGAAATTAACAGTTCTCTGTAAAAACACACAAATACTTTCACCTGCCACTAGTGCTTGGGTGTGCCTGGAAGTGATCATTGCAAATCTCTTGCGATTGCAGTGCAACTTGAGGAAAAATACTGTTGTCAAGGTGTTTCTCAGAGACTAAGGGATTTGGCCAGGAGTGACTTCCATCTCTTTTGATAAGGTTTCCATACAAACATAAGGGCCACTCAGCAGAGACTTGAACAAGGTGTTTCCAAACTAAAAGATGGGGGGGTGTGCTGGTTGAGTTAAAAAGCTGGGCTCTGAAACTTGGCATTGCAATAATTTGGACCCTGCAGAGACAATCATAGAAGCCAAAAACATAGAAGCCATAGAAAAACAACTTTATTGTTGTTCCCATAATATCACAAAATTTGTGAAACACAGAGAGTTTAAGCAATCTGGCCACCAGGATCAGACACTTAACTGTGATCTCTTGCATCTGCAAAACACTTTTTGCAGCAGACAACGGGATGGATTTTTCAAGTCTCTAGGAAGCATATGAGTACTGAAATAGGGTTTCCAGCTGAAGCTGAGCTGAAGTGGTCAGAAAATCTTTGGAAACTTTTTCCTAGAGCCAAAACAATTTGTAGTATCATATCAGTTCTGCTAAAATTGTGTCTGAAAGGTAAAAATAGGAAGAAAGCTGGAAAAGTTATGAAAAGAGGAAAATCAGACATAGAAAAGCTTTGAGAAGCATAAAACATTCCGAAATAAGGTTTTGCTTCCACATGTTCTGTATTATGTGTCCAAAGAGAAACACTTCTTAAAACAAAGCATTTCTGTGAACCCCATACAAAGCTTCCTCTCTCCCTCACCTCAGAATTTCCTTTCCAGTTTTGAAATTTTCTGTTTGATCCTATTCAGAATAAGTGCAAATATTAAAATCCTACTTAAAACATATCTTTTGTCTATACCATAACTTACACCTCAAACTCCATTCTTCTTTGTAAGGACAATGTACCTGAGCAGTTCGCAAAATGTTCTGTGCCTCTTTATTAGGCACCTAAATATTGTTTAAAATATAAACTCAGCTGTTTAGAAAGACATGAAGCCAGGTAGCCATAAGCATACAGCAGACTGCATTTTCAGACAAGTCAGTTAGAAGCATAAGGCTATGAATAATCTGAACCCAACTATCCCAACAAACAGGAAAAATAATGAAAGCAAAGGGGAGAGGGAAGGAATTCAAACAAGTAGTGTATGTATGATAACAGCAATGCCAGACCATCACTATAGTGTAGCCAGGCTGTGGCAGGCGATAACATTCATTCCCCAGAGAAACCTTTAGGTTTATGACAAATCAGGGATGATGCTCAACAGCCATTTGATGAGCTCTGCAACAGCTGCTGAGGTCTGCGTGCCACTGCAACACAGCTGGAAATGCACAGTGCCACAACATTAACTGGATAATAACTCAGGGCTTGCCAAGCACTGAGTATCACTAACTTTTTCTGATGAGTTATTTGTGTCCATAATCAGCTGTGAAACTCTTTAGGAAAGATGTTCTCTGAAAAGGAGGATTTATGTGCAAAGCAAGCTACTGTTGTTAATAAAGTTGTTTGGCCTCAAAGCCTCAACAAACCAGACTCAAATTCATATTGCAGGCTTAAGGCAATCAAATGTTTTCCCAGTGATGGAAATTTAAGGAGTTTTTTAAAAGACAGAAAACATGGTAAATGAATGAATTGGTGGACTTTTGTCTATGAAAAGGAAGATGTGCTGGGGGAGCAGAAGAACTGTGATGCACCCATCACAGCAGGATCAAGGATGAAAAATTTTACATCATTGGAGGGCCATTTTTGACTTGGAAAAAAATTCTAATAGTGCAATCACTTACATCTTGATTGTAAGATGTCATGTGCTTTGATAAAGGCTGGCACCAGCTTTCCCAGTGAGCAGAATCAGGGGAACAAATTGTGGCACAGGCAGCTCCAGCTCCCTAAGTCCTGCCAGAGAAAAGCTGTATCTACTTCACTGCAAGAAACATTAAACATCAGGCTGTGCATAGCCACCCCACAGAGAAAACAAGGGGCAGAACCAAGCTTGTTCCTTCCCTTCACCCTGTCATGGTGAAATGAGTCAGTGTAATAGGAAATATTGTGGACAACACAGTGGGGGACTATACTCTACTCCCCTGTGCACAGGGACAGGTCAGGCCAACTTAGCTCTTCGAGTTTGGCTTTGTTTGTACATAGTACAAGAAAATCCCTGGCACAGCTCTCAGCCAAAGGATCTCTCCTTTCATTGAGTGATTGCTCTGGCCAGTTATGGGAGCATCTCTCAGCTGGTGGTGGAACAGCGCTGCAGTTGTCATCACCATTCCTGGAACCGGCATCATCTGCAGCTGCCGTGTTCTTGGTGAGCCCATGAATCACTGCTCACAAAGAGGCAGCAAGGGAGGGTATGGCAGGTGAGGATGATCTGCAGAAGGAAGGTAGGGGGTACATTCCTGTCTTTGCCTAAATACATGAAAAATCAGCCTCAGTCCAGACTTAGACATCCACACACTGTCATACTGACCAGCCTTTTCCCATCCCACACAGGTCAAAGGCACCTGCCTTAAAGAATGTAAATTAAGTAATAATCGTTGCCTTCTCCTTTATTATACTAATGCCTAGAGCATGGTAAGGGGAGTGGGGTGGGATCCAAATTTTACTCTGATTTACATCAAATTCCATTTGTACTTTTCACCGGCTGCCAGAGGGGGAGGAAATCCACAGAATGAATATGGGGGGGTCTTTATCATCACCAAAAGAACAGAAGCGCAAGAAAACTGCAGATGGGAGAAGATGAAAAGAGGAAAAGGAAGTATTTTGGAGAAGTGAGTTTATAGCTGTTATTTCTCCAGCATTTCACAGGTTCAGATTGAGCACATATGCTGAGGAAGGAGAAGAGGTTCCTACAGCCAACAGCAAAGGCTGTGGTACTTTTCCAGAGGTTTCTCCTACTCTGAAGCTGAGTCCTAGGAACTGTTCCTAACAGACTCCTAGGCATGATAGTGATGAGAGACTCTTAAGAGCACCGGTTTCGCCAACATTAGAGGAAAAGGACTCATTTTAATGGATCTCAAAAAGTTTGACATGCCTAGTTTTGTACTGAGGGTAGGGACAGAGCCCACACAGCCCTCAAAGACAGAGAGCATTCGCTAAAGATGCCTGTTCGTGGAGCTGTATCAGTGAGTAACTGACAGAGCCTGTTGGTGCAGAAGGTTCCCCAACAGGAGCTACAATGCTGAGAAAAGCTGTATTCCTCACATTCTCCTTGGACAACCTGGTAATGACTGCACAGAGCACCAACTCCTCATACTCTCCTCACGTGACAACCCAGGTGTGTCACACTGAGCTCTCACGGAGAAGGTGGCAATCAAGCAGAACAAAACAACATCCAGCCTGGTTGGACTGTCTCCCCAAGCAGTCTCAGTGGTAATCAGGCCTTTTATTCCCTGGTGCATGATGACCTATCAGGAGAAACCATCATTGTCAATGCTCAGTTTTATCCCAAATCTTGCATTATGCCGGTCATTTCTTTAAAGCACTGGTTTCTATAGTTACTCAAAAATGAGTGCTGTTCCTGGTTCCTAAGGAAATGAGACCAAACGTGCAATATGACTTTCTCTTTCTTCTACTAACTTGGGAACTCATGGACCAGCTTTATTAATCCAGAGCAAGGAAGAGCGGAGGTTTCTGGGATGAGTAAGTTCTCATAAATTTCCTGAACACAAGCTCTGGAGAGGACATAGCTCCAGGAAACGCTGAAAAGTGAACTGAGGCTGAGGAAGACACAGCTCTGCGTGGCTACAGAAGCAAAATAAACAGACAAAAATCAGCCAAATTAATTACAGAGAAATTACCTTTCCTGAACATAAGGTTTAAAAACCATTTGTTTCTAAGGATCATTAAATTAATAATCATGAAAACCATTGATTTTTCCAGAAGTTATTTTATTTCCCATCATTAATTCATCTTCTTTGAACTGCTAAAGAGATGTGCATAGGAATGGCAAACTGAAAGTGTCCTACACGTGCCACATCAAGATGACGCTATCTCAAGGCGCTACAGCACCCTTTGTTCCTCACTAAATCTGCCCTGGGGGTAAGTCCAACCCATACCGATAGGATTTAGCCAAAATTGCCACTTCAGACCACAGCAGAGATAAGGCTGGCATTTCTGGTATTGCCTTAACTAGGGTGGTTTAAGATGCCAGTATTTCAGGCTTCCTGAGCTGAAATTCAGCTCCCGTTTACATTGTCACTGATGGAGGGGGCACCCATAGAGAATTAGAGCTCTGAAAATATCTCCATGCAGACACGGCAAAGAGGCCTCCTCCTCATGGTGATTTACTTCACTGCAGCAATGAAAATTCCTGTCTGGAACCAAGTGCCTGACTGCAAACTTACCACAGCTCCAGGGCTAGCAGAGGCAAAAGGTCACAGCATTTATTTGTTGCTCTTCCAAGATCACTTTCCCATGAACTAGATGGATTCTCAAATGCCTTCTATTGCACAGAACACTGTGATTACTCTAAGTCTTGGTTCAATTTGGGACTAGCAGTGTTTTCTTCAAAAAACTCTGTCTTAAATTCACTCCTTGGATTCTTAGCAATTTTAAAACTGGACAATTAGTATTAAACCAGAACATATAAAGGTCTTCTTTTGCTAAGCAAGTATAATGACTGCAGAAAATAAATTGCTCTAATTCTTAATGTAATTCTTTGCCCAGCAGAGGAAGAATTCCATGTTCAGGATCTTCAGCTGCTTTCTTTTTCCCCACTCTATGTTAAGACAGAGAAGAAGTCTGTTCTGCTCCCAGTCCTGCTACCCACCTTGTGTGCTGTTGCATGTAAAACTTAAATTTCATGTGTGTTTTCTCAGCTAATAAAAGTACTTCTCTGTCTCTGAAGTGTGGTATTATTTAATTTTTATGTAATATAATAGAACATGATTTTATACGATCTCTCATAACTTCCTCTTCTTCATAAAGCGGCAGTTCCTGGAGCCATGTTGTTAGAAAAAATTCTCATTACACCAAAAGGAAAAAAAAAAGAAGAAAAAAAAAGAAGCTCTTAGTGCTCAGGGTAAGAAAGAATAAATTGCAAAGGTGAAAATACTGCAGGTTCAAAAAACAGATGAGTCCTAGGAAATCATGTTACGGCAGTTTAAGACATCACCATCTCCAGATGTCTGTCTCAACCATTTGCTAGAGGTTTCCATTGCTCAAAGCAATGGGCAGAGCAGAACATGTGTCTGCACTTAAGCACAACAGCTTAGAGCCAGAGATCTCGGTGCACGGCCACCAGCCTCAAGTTTGAGCTAAAGGGGGGCGTTTGCACAGAGCTGGAGGCAGCACGGGCTTATCTGCCCTTCTGCCTATTCTGCCGTGAAACAGGGGCCCTGACAGACAGGGCTGGGCAGACAGTGGGGCCACATCTCTGGCCCCAGGTTGTCCCACTCTCATTTTGTACCCCAGCATTTCACGCAAGCTGTTTTGGAAGCAGGAATGCTAATGCTGCCAGAGGATCCAGGTCAGGTTGGCTTCCCTGTTCAGTCACCCTGTAACCCCAGCTCTTCAATGTCCTCTGTAATCCCACCCTGGCCTTGCAACATCTCTCTATCAAATCTCCTGACATCCCCTCATGAAGACTCTGTCCCACACCCCCAGCCAGGACATGGCTTTCTCCCTGCACAGCCTTGCATGCGGAGCTGAATGCTGCCCATCGCTGAGCTGACAGCCCAGCCCAGTCAGCCACCGTGGCACTAAGGCAACTGCCTCTCCATGGAGGCATTGATTTGGCTCCCTGTCCTCCACCTAACTATAGCATTTTCATTTGCCAGTCACAGGAATGCTTCTTGTTCCTTTCCAGGGGAATATCTGTGCATCAGGAACCACCAACAGCCATGATCCAGTGATCCAATTGCTCTGCAAAAAGAACTTGAGGATACAGATGCTGGCTACACATAACCTAGCCACGGTTTAAACTCATGACCTTGGGGGTTTACTCCCCCCAAATACAACACCTAATTCTGAGATTGCCTTTCCACCCTGAACACTCATCAAAACATTAATAAGGCATGAGGTCTTACATGCTAAAATGGGCACATACCTACTGGGAAAACAGCTGTCCCAGAAGTCTCAAGCCTGGCAGGAAACTGGCTTTCCAAGAGCCTGGAGTTATGTGGGACAAGCTAAATGATGCTACTCAGCAACTGTTTCCCAGAGAAATACAGCAAGGGCCATGACAAGGCCAACAAACACTAAAAATATCCCAGAGTTTAGCCCACGCTCTACATATTGTTTCATTTAACGTGCCATAATTAAGGCTCTCTGTCCACACAGAGTGATGTATGAAGTGCAACACCGTCACACAACTGGGAACAGCAATGCCTAAGAGACTCAAAGACAAGGGGATAGTGGTGTTGTTCAGCACAGAAAACACCAGAGTCTCAGGGACGAGAGCAAATCAAGCAGAATGCCTCAGAAGGAAAATATCTCCTCACAGGGTAATGGGAAGCTGGAGTAAAAATTCAGCAGTTTAGGTGGATCCCAGCAATTTGGTGAGTGTAGCTGCCTTCAACATTTAAATTTCTCTGACTTATTTATCTACAAATTGTACTTATCTGAGACTGCAAAGCATCTGTTTAAAGCAGGCTCTAATTTGAGACATTTTTCCCTATGATAATATGATGTCATCAAATTCCACAGTGCTAAAAACCAGACAAAAATCAAGAGCTGAGATGATGCAATATGTGACATTTTTCATGTAACAGCAAGCCAGTCTGACACTCTCATGAATCCCAGCATGCTGTTCCTACATGAAGCTCTAATGCCATTGATAATAGTTAAAGGATGGCAGTTATGTTTAAGGAGCCAAAAATTAATAAAAATCCTTGAAGTGCCTTTAAACAAACATTACTGAAACCTCTCCTTGCTGTCCTTGAATTCCCATGGGGTAGACGCTATACCCTTCATGTAACCTCTGGCTGCTGATTAATGAAACTTGGCACAGGGCAGCAAAGCCATGCCAAAGGCAGCACAAAATCCCAAGTTTCTTCAAATCCCAGGGGTGAAAATGCACAGACAACAACAGCATCCCCCAGTCATTTCCTGACTTCACTTAGCCAGAAGTTTGAGATAAGAGTGCTCAAATAGGCAGTGCTTTTCCCTCTGTGTTCCTGACAATGGCTCCACATTCAAAGCAATCACAGCCATCTCCTGTGTACAATTACAGCCTTTTACAGTCTCACCTTGTCTAACTCCCCACCACGGACCACAGGTCTAGTCAGACACTACGTGCATTTGCAGTGAGTTTTCATCTAGTTGCCTGGATCTCTGGCTCCTGTAGGAACTCTGCTGTCTGCAAAGTTAACAGGCATGAAAAAGTTGGATACAATTCTCACGTAAGCTAAAACTGAGCTTTTTGGATCATTAGTGTTCATAGCACCTAATCACACTACTGCAAGAATAACTAACCCTTTATGTTCTGCCGGTACTCGCCTGAGCTGCAAAGGCCGAACATCTAGACTGGCTGTGAGTCCATGTTCTACACCATATCTCAGTTTTTCTGCTTTGTTTTATTTATGACTAAAAAGCGATAATCCACGTGCCATGTGATCAGATAATCTATACTCTGGTTTGCTCGCTCTGCAGCAAAATTCAGAAGACATTATTCGGCAAGCAGCAGCATCCCAGCTTCTTGTGTACAAACCAGCAGCTTGGGACCACTGGTGCACAGACAGATCAGAGCAACACAATCCAGCCTTGATCAGATATAGCCAAGGTGACCTAAATCAGGCTAGCCCAAGTCTCAGGTCTCGTCTGGAACAAGAAGGAATGCCTGTTCAGCCACAGCACTGCAGCACTCGAGATACCCCCAACATACCCTGTGCAGCAGAGAAGAGAGAAGAGCTGTGTCGGGGAGAGAGCGTAACTGGCTGCCTGCAGCCAAGGGCAGAGCCAGTCCTGGTTTGCTGCTGCACTGTGGCAGTGTTGCCAGAGATGCAAAGCCCAGGAAAACCCATCGAGACAAGTTTGCAAACAGCCTGACAAGTCAGTGCTAAAAAGGACCCATACAGATTTCCCATCCTGTGCAAAGCCACTATTCTTCAGATCAACGATGGGGTGTAAGGGCAAATGGCTTGCTATATTAGAACAATTAATTTTTATGCTCTTTGGCCATTTGTAGACAGAAATCCTTTCAAGCAGGAATCTTGGATGCAAGTAATTGACTTTTTTTAGTCAACTATGGGACATTTCACAAAATGTATCCTATGTGTCATACATCATAATATGTACCAGGTCATCACCAATCCATGCTTCTCCCAAAGCTGCACCTCAGTCCTACTGTTCAAAGTTTGTCAGCTGTCCATGCCTGGTAGCAGTTTCCATTGCATGTGGTAGAGGGTAGGTGGTGTGCATGCACTGAGGCAGCAGAAAACCTGTCAAAGACATTCCAACAACATGTCTGAGGGCAGCAGTGCAAAAATCCCAATCCCAGTTCTGCTTTTGATTTCCTCCTGTGACCCTTGTTAAGCATCTGTGTGCCAGCTTTCCTATCTTTGCAAGACCCCAGTTCCTGGGGTTCTTGTGAAGATTACCTTCTGTAAGACTCTTAGGAGAACTAAAATAAAGTATTTCCCTTGTGTTGCACAGCTGTTCATGTGGAAGAGTCCTGGGCTTCTCAGTAGAAATGCAACCAAGAGCGTCTGCAGCACTGCAACTACGTTCTACAGAAAGGACCAAAACCTGTATTTAAAGAGAAGAATGAAGGGCTTCTGGGAATAATTTTTAGCCAGCACCTAGGACACTGTTGCTGGGAGCTTGTGCTCTGCAGAACTTTACCGGATGATTTAAGAATACTCAAAACTCCACTGTCCTGTGTAAAAGAGTGAGACCGGGAAAGCTAAAAAAGAAGACTGGGATGACAAAATGAAGAGAGAAAATATCAGACAGGGATTATAAAAGAAATGCAAAGTGTTAAATTTCTAGGGAAGGCAAGGCAAAATAGGAAACAATATCCCAGGTATGAAAATCAGGAAAAGCCAGGCTATAAGAAATCCTTATATATTAGTGAGTGAGCAGTAGCTCCTCTGGGAAGAGGTCAGAAAGAATTAATTCAACAGTGAAGTGGGAAAAGGTAATGAAGAAAGTACCGGTGTGACACTTACAGACTGCTCAGAAAAGTCAAGGTGAAAGTGCTAATGAAGTGCACATTGTTAATTCTCACTGAGGAAGCCCCCCACCATGCCAAGGTGCAGAATCACAGAGCCTGAGCAGATGGGTTTGCTTACCGTCCCATCACAAGCCATGGGTAAACACCAGAGAATTCACAGGGGCTGATAGAGCAGGTGATGACAAAAGTTTGGGGCTGGGTGATGGGGAGAGAAAGAGGGATCTGTACATCCTCTTTTCTCCCCATGGAGCTACACGCTGTCCTTGCTACAACAGCTCCATCGGCTACCAGTGCACCAGGCTAAAAAGCAGCAGCACAGATCCAGGTGCCACATCCAGACCCACTGTTTCTTGGTTGTCACACACTCAGCACATGGGCATGGCAGGAAGCTGGCCATGCAGTACCACACAGACCCAGCTCCATGTGGCCAGGTGTCAGGAAACACTGGTCATGCAGCTAGCTGGATAACAATACATGGCACTGACAGAATACCTGTGACTACCAAAGCACTTTGTGAGTACGAACACAACCTCTGTCACTAGGAGACAAATTAATATTTGTCCTCATTATACGGGAAGGAACTGAGACACAGAAAGGTTATGTGATTTGTTCTACGCAGCAAAAGTGAACAGCGGAGCAAAGAAGATGATGACTGACAGACAGTCACCAAATTTCCTCCACACTCCCTGGTTTTCCTCTGCTCCTGGCTGTGACAGACTGCAATACATTTGTACTGGCAGCTATGGGGAGAAAGTACAAAACACAGAGCTGGGACTGGGCATTCATACTGGTAACAAGTCTATCCAGCTTTGTGATGGCAAACTGTAGAAAGGGAGAGGCAAAAGCTTTTGCAAAATACTACCCACTTCAGAGCCAATCCCTGGATATTAGGAGCTGGGAGAAGACATTCACAACGAACCATTTATTGCATGCAGACATCCCACAAAGCAGCCGATTTTTACCAGTGTCAGATCCAGCAGATGCACAGCTCAAGTAGGAATCCAAATCTGGGCAGATTTTCCTAAAATTCCCACCAAAATCAGAAAACAGACAGAAGTGCAGAGTAGACTTGTTACTGATAACATGAAGAGGGAACTTGAAACAATTCAGTTCCTGGCTGACATATCTTGCTTAGGGGCTATTTTCAAACCAGCAAGAAAAAGAGAATAAAATTATTTCCTCCATGGATCTGGACTTCTTTCCCTTCCTGTAATACTTTTGCTGTGCTTGCCAGATTGGAAACTGCTTCTGGCCAAAATGTCCCCACCAGGAACAGAACAGAAAATGAGCTGTCTGCTAATAGATACCACCTAATAACAGAGAACAGAGTTATTTCACTTGCAGTCCGTGCTGGTATCTCTGAAGGACCCGGAGAGCCATGCATTCAGGTGAATTCATAAACCCTAAGTACTGGTTCGAACTTCTGACATCTCCTTCACTGCTGAGCATCAGCCTCGCTGTGGGCTAACACTGGGTGCTTCATTCACCCTGGCCTTATACCCTGTCAATTCACTAAGCCTGTGGTGCCCACAGGCAGCTTCTGAGCTGCACACTCGGAACTATTTCAAACCCAGCCCTCAGGCTGAGCCACTTACACTGCCAGCAGTGCAGCAGGTATGAACATAAGTCACTGCTGCAGGTGAAGTGAGCTGATTGTCACTCATTTCTCACCCTGAAACCCCTCTGCATGCCCAGTCCAGCCTTGTCCTGCAGCGGAACGATCGCACCTTTGCAGATCTTGTCTCTTCTCCCATCTCTGAATTAGGCTCAGTTCCCCCTCCAGCTCCCCAAGGCATGCTGTATGTATTTCATGGCCTGCAGCCACACTGAGAATTTAGACTGCCCAGAACTTGTAGGGTCAGGAATCTTGGCCATCTCTACGTTCAGCTAATGAAAAGGAAAGGAGCAACGCTAGGTCTGAAGACAGCTGTAGTGCTCTGGAAGGGAACTACTCAGAAGCACAGCTGCTCCTTCCCCACAACGACAGTGGCAGCAGGCAGGGACCTGCAGCCCCCTCAGGCTGCCCAATTTGATCTGCTCATACTCCATATCTTTTTTGAATTAGCATAAATTACTGCAGAAAGCAAGCAGCAAAAGAAGATCCCACCCCAAGAGATAATAAAGATTTCGATAAAAGAAGGTTGCAAATACATCAGGGTGCATATTAGGGGACAGAGAAGCACATACAGGTGGCTAATATATTAATAGCCGTCATTTGGAAACTCAGGGCCACTGAGTTTACTTTGTTGCTGTCTCTACTCTTCCCCTCCCACACTGGATGGGAGAGGCTGACAACCTGTAAAATCCAAATGCCAAGAACAGCAGTTTTTTAATCATTTGTGCAAGTCAGGCTTATAGTGCTGGACAGGAGGAACTCCCAGAGCACCTGAAAAGCAAAAATGTCTCAACCCTCACATCTAGAGCAAACTCCAGAAAATTCACAGAAATTTCCCCTGCTGAAAACCAGCCCTCAGTACCAGGATTCCACAGGGCAGCTGCTCCAGCCTCCAGCCCTCCTTGTGGTCCCCCACAAAAGGGAAGGAATCCTCAAGGAAATAGCAGTGGGCCAGCTCAGAGTGTGGAGGCAGTCCCGTGAAAATCAGGGGAAGGAGCTCTGCAGCTGCTGGTGGGGTTTTGCTCACCATGGTCCCCAGGGCAGAGGGAGAGGCTGTGGGAAGCACAACCCCAAGGGCTGGCTGGGAAGGAAAGCTCCCTGATGGTTAATGTGTTTCTAAGCAAGACAAAATCCACCTCCTTCCATGGAGTAAAGGTGAAATGTGGGCTCCACGCAGCCCCACATGGCAGTGAGAATGCTGCTTCAGCATGGACACTTTGACCTCTCTTCCAAGCATATGAAAACTATTGCGCCTTATCGGCTCTCCTTTGCTGGAAACCTCTCGCAATCCCATGCTGGGGACTTAGAAAGAGGTCAGGGAGGGAAAATTTTACATGCTGAATCATTCCCAGACAAATCGTTTCCTTATTATACATGGCAGCCTCCCACGGACAGACTGCCAGAGGGCTCTCTGAAATCGTATTAGGTGCCTTTCCCTCGCTTCTCTTTATCCCCCCTGTCATCCTTCTCTCACTTGAAACGTTATAGCTTGCAGTCCCACTGGAGAGGGTCTGGGGGTCATGAGCATGCAAACAGTCCAAGGGGCCCAAAGAAGGGAACTGCTGGAAACTGCTCCAGGCTCAGCAACTCCCGCATGGGGCTCACACTCCCAGCTCACGCTCCCAGCTCCCACTCCCTGCTCACGCTCCCAGCTCACGCTCCCAGCCATTTGTGGGACTTGCAGCCAGATGTCAGGATCCGGCGAGCCTGGCGGCAGAGCTGCCCTTCAGGCCCACAAGGCCTTTGCTCTGGCACTCTGCTGATCACGCCTGCAGGTCAGGTGTGCGCGCTCTTACCACGTCTACCCACACCCTGGGCTCGCTGGATGCAGACCAGGAGCCACAGAACTGTATTTCAGAGAGCATCAAAGGGGAGTTTGTTAATAAGTCCTGAGGAGGCACTTAGCTCTCTGCCATGCCAAGGCTCCGATTGCAGCCTCTGGGCTGGAGCTGACTTGCACCCAGCCAGCCAGAAGTGTGGAGAGATGGGGGTAATTCCCCCACCAAACCGCACCACCCTGCGCGGGGGATGGCTTGTGCTGGGAGGCGCAGGGCTCCGTGCTGCAAGGGCTGCGTGCCCGTGCCTCCTGTGCTGCGGCTGCCTGCAAGGGGAGGATGGGCAGCAAAGGAGCACAGCTGTGGCTCTAAGCCCCTCCATGAGGCCTGGGGAAAATAACATGATACTCAAACTTCACACAGGCAGTTTCTGAAGTCGGCACAGTGTCTTGACAGCATAACAGCAGCATTATTGTGCACAGCTGGGGGTAAATTATTCCTTTTGTAACTTTTATTTAACATAGCAACTTCCCTTGTAAATCAAGCTGCTCGGGCCCTAGTCGCTGCAGGGACATTGCCAGTCGAGGCTGTGACAGAAGTAATGCCAGATCCAAATCAAACACACAAACCCTTCTGAGGTTACTCAAAACGCGCTCAAGAGCTTTTCAGCAGGGCTGGGTCTGCAGGCACACAACACATGCTTGGGCCACTTCTGGTTTGTTACTCAGATTCCCTTGCAAAGGAGGGCTGGGGCTGTCCCACAGCAGTACAAGGTTTCCATTTATTCCTGCAGAACTGAATAGAGGTTCTCATGCTGCCTCTCTACTCAAATACTTTGGAGCTACAAGAATCGTTAGCACGTCAGGGAAAACAGAAATCTTTTCTACAAACTCGCAATTTCCTAAAAATTGTATCATCAAACCTGGCCAGTGGCCATCTCTTTCTGTTGTTGTTTGTTTTCTCCTACCCTCTGTGCTCTGCTTTATCTTGGAGAGCAGCTGCCCCGCAGAGCTCTCTTCATTTTCAGGAGTGTTCAGCAGCGAGTTACTGACAGCCTCGCAATGTTGTAATAGGTATAACATGTAAGGGTGACCTAGCACCACCAGGGCACTTAAAATGCAGCCACAGGGATTTGTGGCAAACTGTTTCAGGTTCCAGCTTGGAAGTGACTAGTCACCATAAGAACTCTGTCTCTTGGTGTCATTTCCAGCATGATGCTGAACTCAAATGGTGTCTGTCCTAGAGAGTTACAAATCCCATTTTAGCCTCTAAGTTCCTCTGAACCTTAACAGATGTGCTGTGAACCTCAGGTAAGTAAAGCAAGTCCTAGGCCTGGGAAATGAAACAAAAACTGCAAGTAGAATTTTATTGCTTAGAAACAACTGTGGAATCTGGACCCACAGGAATTTGCCAAGCGCACTCATAGTTTCTCCTATCAGCAGAGCACCTCGTTATTCCTTGTGGCTGACGTGGCACTGCAGCATCACAGAGTCCTCATCTCCAGCACACTCAACACAGAGACATGCAGCACAACTGTGAGAGCTCTCCCCAGAGAGGCATTCCTGCAGGCACCCATGAGGCACAGTTCTCCCAAATCTGGCAAACACCAGCTCTCCACCCTCTGATTCCATCTGTCTGAGGCCTGAATCAGCTCAGGGTGGCCTGAGTTTTTGTTCTATTTTTCCTATGGCCCAAGGAGCCCTACTGTCCCATTACTGCATTACGCAAAAGACACGGAGACCACAATTGGCCCAAGCAGCTCATATGCAAGACAAGAGGAAAAGGCTGGGGAAGGATTATCCCTACAACTGCAGTACCGAAAGGACACAGAGCTTAACCCACTTGCTTGGGGTTACACAAGCAGTCTGTGGCAAAGGCAAGAATTAAACCAGAATCCTCCAAGTCCTGTGCTAGTGCCCTTACCACAGGCCTTTCCACTCTGCCTGTAATGGAGTGTCTTCACCTTTCAAGGGTAAAGCAGGGAAAGTGGCAGTGCTGCTTTTTTCCCTTCCTGCAGCACAAGCAGAGAATGAGAGTTACAGCACAGCCAGGTGGAACTGAAAACAGAGCACTTGGAGCAGCAGTGTCAAGTGGGTAAACTTTTTTGACAATAATGAAGATGTGCTACATTCAGAGACCTCCTTTCCCCCAGCTGCAAGCTGCTTCCAGCTCCTGAAGTGTTTGGATCACTTCCCCATTCCCTCTCTGTAACATATCTGGCAGAGTTATGGAGATATGGACATTTGAGCAAGCAGAGCTGATTTACCTTCACTTGCTTTGCTTCTCACTAGTGCCTGCATCCCCTCAGAACATCTGCTTTGTGTTTTATAGCAGTTTTAATTGGGAGCAATGCTGAATGCTTAGTAACTGGCTCTTTCTTTGAGTTCCACAGTCAGGCTCCAACACTATTTTTTATTTCTAACTGGACAACTCTGCCAGGGCAAACCTGAAAGTACAACTGAGGCAAGTAACTGCTGAGACTCTGCAAGTGTTTTGAGAGAGAGTGCCCACACAATGCTTTTCCTCTCGGGTTCCTCCTTGAGCAGTGGGACAGAAAGAAGAAGGTGCATTTGACCTTCCTAAATTGTGAGGCTATGGTGATTTGTGACCACATCTCTCCTTCAGCAGAATGGGCCAACCATACTTATAAAATCAGTCTTGAAACAAAATTAAGAAAATCAAGTCATATAATCAGAGCAGAGACTGACCTATGCATCCCTAAGTAATTTTTGACAAGGCCAGATATTTCAGATGACCACTATTCACTCTCTCTGCTGACAGAATTAAGCTGCCATATCTGGATGTTTCTCAATGGTAAACCTCACATCAAAATGACATGAACAAGCCAACTTTAATAATCTGGAAATGAAACAAAGTTTCTATGATTTCTGATTTTATTGCCATCCTGAAATATAGATAAAGGTGACTGATAGACCACTGCAGGCTTGGCACGGGGTGATCCTAATGTTCATTTTCAGAATCCTGGAAGTCCTGATAATAAAAATAAATAAGCCAATTTCTCTGTGAAGTGGTAAAAAACTAAAGCAATTGGCATCCGGCATTCTCCACCTAGCCTCAGACTGCCGTTCTACAGAAAATAGGTTGTTTCCAAACAAAACCACTTTCCAAGCCTGCCTCAACAGCCCTGCTTCATGCTTTAAAAAAATTCTGTGTGCAATCAAGCCTACATATGCACTTTGGTGGAAATCTTATACTCTCCATGATATAGACTGAACTTGAAGCCAATCAAGTTTTCAAATTTTGTTTTGAGATCCCAGCTTCATACAATACCAGGGCTCCAGGCAAAAGCCCCCTCAAGTGTAAGCCAACAAGATCTAAGGCTGGTTATCACCCTTTATACAAGCCCAAGCACAGCAGAAATGAGCTTTGATATAAAAACAGGGAAACAATCATGACAGTGAGCATCTGAAATGCCTTCAGAGTCATCAGTACAGTTTTTCATATGTCACTATGTCATTACACCACAGTTTGGTGGACAGGAGATGGGTCAATGACCAAGTTTAATTCCAGTCCTAACATTCTCTCTTTGGACAGAATTCAGTCTCTGTTTAATGAGCTGCAGTTTTAATGATTTACTTCCAAGTACGCCAAGTCTCTATTTGGTTTTTTATGTGGCTTGAGGCATATGTTAAATAGGATCATAATATTTACTTACCTCACCAAAGTGGTGGGAGATTTAATGCACCAACTTGTATTTTAATGCAATACAAAAAGATAAAGTCTAAAGTAGTTTCAGGCACTATCCTGAACCCCCCATTCTGTTTTTAAGGCTCAAAAAAATCATTTATTTTTGTGATGTTCTTTCTATTTTGCTCTGCACAAAGAGGTAATGAACTAAAGGTAAAAGCATTAAAGCCCCAATTTCCAATACTGCAAATTCACAGCCAAAGCAGGCTGGAGGGAAAGTAGCTAATTTCTTCTTGTTGTTGTTTTGTGATTCAAGCAAGTTAATAAAAAAAAAAAAAAAGGAATCAAAACTTCATCAATCACAACTTTGACCAGAAAAAAAAGAGAAAAAGAAAACCATGGCATTTTCCTTTCCTTGTTCTATGAGCCGCATTTATTACAGCACTCAGGTAGGGTTTTTAAGATAGGAAGTTAATCAAAAAGGCAAAACTGATTTCTTGGTTGACAACAACTCTTCAGTTATGTTTGCAATGTATTTTGAAGATGTAAATGATTACTGTAACTGTTAAAACATTATTCCTGACTTTGCTGGGAGAGAACTTTAGCACAGGTGAACCGCAGGAGAGGAACAAAACAAACTGGCTGGCAGTTCTGAAAAACTGTGACCTAAGAAGTGCCCATGACGTGCTCTGACCCTGCACACAGGTGGATCTTCTATGGAGACTGCATTATCAAGCAGTAAACTTAAGGCACAGCTATGAGAAGTAGGCCTAACTCTTACCCTGCCATTTTCATCCTCATACTTAAAAGCAGTATTTACCCAGAACTCTGCATTACTAGATCTGTTTTCCATGATGGGAGATGGATGGGGAGCACACAAGAGTTCAGGCTATAACTGGATGACCCAAGTGCCAGGTCAATACTGTGGGCACATCACTGTGCTGCCTGTCCTGGTCACACCAGGGAGTGCAAACATGCAGGAAGACCTGGCCAAATCACTTAATGAGACCGAGCTCTACAGGAAAAACTAAGGAACTGCCATCTGCTCAACAAGGAGATGAGACTAGGAGGACCATGCCTCATTAACCTCTTTGACTTGGATGGGAGAGAAGTGTCTTATTCTGCCTGGACCAATCCCTCTCTGAGCATTCATGAATCCTTTCACCTACCTCCATTCATCTCAGCTCTTTGCCTATTCTTTAATATTTCCAGTAAAACATTAACATAGGAGCACTCAGAACAGAAGTCAATCAAACAGGAACCATTCACTCCTCTCCATGTCTTCCCAAATACTAACAGCTTTTCCCCAGTGCTCAATCAACATCTTAAACCCTCTTCCCTTTCTTTAGGAAACACTTGAGCAAACAGGTGTGTCTAACAGAGTGCTCTCAAGTCCAGCAAATCCCCTGGGAAGCAGCTCATGGCTAAGCTGTCCTGTCTAGTAGTTGATCCCTTTTTCCATCCTTGAGTGAAGACCGGACTCATGGGAGACCCAGCAGGCAGTGCTGCATAGACCAGGAGCTCTGGTTTCATTTTCAGATCTGGGTTGTTGACCTGTGGTGCATTGGCACAGGTCTGTCAGCCTCTGCCTCCCAAAGTGCATTCACTATTTAAACAGCAAGCCCTTGGGAGAGATATCGCTGCTGTCTAAATGAGGGAGGACAGGCTGTGACTACATCAAGAAATTTAGAAGCAGTGTTAAAGTGCAGGAAGGCTGGGAGAGCAACCAGTGCCTTTTTAGCTTTTTCCCATCTTGGAAAATCTGCAACCATCTGAAGCCATCTCCCAGGACACATTTGTAGCTGCCTGTTGTAACAGATCCCTGGCTTCCGCCAGACCTTCCTGGGTGTTAACCAAAACAGCATAAATACTAGAAGGCTGAAAGCTGTTTCACAAGATCAAATAATTTCCATCTGTAACTCAACAGAGTATTTGAACCCAAGGCTATTGAAATGAATGGCTGATATCAGACATCCGCTACACAACTCACATCACTCTCCCACACTGCTTTGACCTCAGTTTAAACCATTTGCAATTTTACTTCTTTCACAGTGGCAGGGATTAATGATTGATCATGGACCTTCACCATGAATCTCCGGGCTTCTGTCAGCCAGTGTCACAAACTTAACATTATCTAATTGTAAGTTTTCCCATTTAATTGCAATATACACCTGCTCAATGTCCCTCTGTGTGTGAAAAAGCATCATACTTCATTTAAAAAGCCCTCATTTAAATTCAACAGCTAGCTGCACAGATTTAACCATTAAACTGATTTATGTTGCATAAAAGATCAAACCAGATCACACCTTGTGGCCAAATAACCATAAAAGGTTTCTGTAAAGATCATTAATTCACCTCCCTGGGCAGTTAGTTTAGCAGTAAATATGACTTAGATGACTTTATCCAGTTAACCTTAATCAATTTGTTATTATGATTAGTCACCCTAAATAACAGAAATGTGAGAGGGGAAGGTGCTACAGTTCAGACCCTGGTAATGAACAGGCTGCTGGTGTGCTGACCCCGGATTCCCACACTCCTGGGAAACAGGAATCCGTCCTCTGCCTGCACCTCAGGGGACCTCAGCCAACGTGTGCTGGGGAGAGCATCTCAGAGGCTGGGCTTTGCCTGATCCTTTTCAGTGGCCTGCAGGTAGGCAGCTCCCACCATCGCAACTCAAGAAAGAGAAGAAGGAGCAGAGGGGGACAGAAGGCAAGAACAGCCCATTCGCCCCATGCTACGAGGAAAGCTGGCCCAGTTGTCCACATACCAGCTTGAAACCTGGCAAGGTTTAGTTTGGCAGACCTTGCTCTGTCACAGATTTCCACAGTGACCTTGGCCAAGGTATTTCATCTTGGTGTATCTCAGCTCCCCAGCTGTTAGGCAGAGACGACAGTGCTTCCATCTCTCACAGGACTGGTCTTAAAGTTTGTGAGGCATTCAAACATCACAGCTCTGGGAGCCATAAAAACTCCTTAAGTAGGTAGATCCATCACTCTTGATGCTCCGTTCTCTTCTCACCCTGCATGGCTCCATTGACTTCAACCCATTTAACCTGTCACGGAGGATGTGAAATCAGATTCAGGCCCTTGATCTGGCAAAGGGATTGTCTCCTCCTCAGAGTCGCTGCAATAACCAGCAGAATGGGACCCACTGGTGTCTATAGCAACATCAGTGATCATCAACACTAAAGGAAATAGGCCCATATCTGGGCCCCCAAAGTTATTCACACCTGAGTAAAGCATATTATTCTGACAGGCCAGCACTCCCTATGCAAACTGCTGGTATCAACTAACTGCCTTTTACACCAGTTTGGAAACAGAGGGAAGAGAAGATGAGAAGGGGTTTAAATCGTAACATTCATACTGGTATAGGTCAGCAGTAAATTCATGGAGTCAGTGGAACAATATTGGTGTAAGGAAGAAAACAGGACTCGAGGTGTTTGGGTGTCTGCTCCTGGCCTCCCGTGGGGAGAGCCCTGCTTCTGTCACAGCTGCATTTGGTATGCAGTCAGCACATCAGTAAATCATCACTCCCCGCATGAAAGGGCTCATTCTGTCTGTGTGCATTTCTCTGTCTGTGTGTTTGCTCTCATCAGCGCAATGAAAGCACTTTATCCTTCATTTTTATGCTCAGCCACATGCTTCTCCAGCCTTCCCACGTTGTGTACACAAGTAAGAATGTAGAACACTTCTCTTTGCAATACCCACAGATCTCCACCTCCCATGGAAAGGATTCCAAACTCACACCTATATTCAGCATGAGGTGCTGGACACTTTCTCATAAACTCAGTTCCTACTTCAGGAAGTGTTCGGTCTGAACAGAAAACAAGGGTATCATCAAAACCAGTGAGTAAGGACCTTTTCACTGACCCAGCAGGCTTTAGTTGAGATTCTCTGTGTTCAATTATGTCAGTCATTATCACTAAAGAAGAGGCTCAAGCATACCCTGCAACCTTCAAAGCTGCTAATGTGGAACACATCACATGAGAACAGACAATATAATTCACTTGGGAAATGTAACATGCTAATAGAGATCCCCTCCTCCAATGTCAATGATTTTTTTCCATGAACTTGGTTGCACAGTCATTTGTTCTTGGATGTAAGTTTAGCTGCGAGTGAAGAAGCGGGATTATAGATTTGCACAGCATACAGGAAACCTCTATTCCTATGAAAATAATTTGCACTCTTTTGGATCTGGCTGCAAGACTGTGGCCAAAGCAGTATTGTGGAAACTACACAGTCTATCCCCATTCTTAAGGACATTTCCAAATCCACAGAAATGAGGGCACCAGTAAAGTCTGAAAAGGAAATCAGATGGATTTTAAGAAACATGTGGCCTCACTTTCAAGCATTTAAGAACCATTTACTTAAAATTAAGCATATGTCTAGGTGTTGCATGAAGGCCTTGTTGCCTTTGTAAAATCATGTCTCAGGCCTGTTACTTCAGCTAAGTAGAAAAGGACTTTGGGAAAGAGACACAGTTGAATTAAGGGCAGAAAAACATGCTGCGTGACCATGGTGTGCTCACTCCGTGGTGTGTGGTGGTTGGTTGAAATACGTTTGTTGTGCCTTAAAACTATGTAAACAGATAACCAGCTAACTGCTTATAAAGGCCGGGTTTTTACAACAAAGGGACTCTCCTTTGTACCTGCCTGGGGACTCTGCATCACTCATTATCGTAACATCTAGGAGTCATCGATTTCAGTGGCACTTCTTCATGGGCCTAAGTTCTGTCTTGATCTGGGATCTGAAAGCTTCAACATTAGAAAGAAAATGCACAGACAACTTTTCATTTTTATGATTAAAGGCATATCACATCAATCTTATATCAACAAGGAGTCTTTATTTATAGAATATGATATTAAATCCGGATTCCTTTCAAATACTGAGAGTATTTTGTTACACTATGCATCAGGTGCTACATATGATTTTGACAGGCAGGCTCATCTGAGAGGTGCCAATTAACAAACACTCTCAGAAGCAGATCGTGACAAAAGTCACAACATCATCAGAGAAGGAATGTGTTTTCTCTCACAGGAGGAGATATCAGTGCAGAAAAAAGTTCGTTCATCTCCTCCAACAATGTATGAATAGTTCCCCTCAATTACCCCATTACCCCTTCACTAACTATAAAGAGACATCATGAAGAAATGAATATATCTTACATTTCTATTTTACGTAACACATCTCCATCATTACTAACGAGTCAGAGAGAGTTAAAACTCGATGAAAAGGTTGTTGATTTTTTATCATCACGTTTGCTTTTAAACTCACTGGAGTGCTTAGGCAAGCCCGTGAGTTCCACATTTGTTCCTAATTTGCTCTGAAGGCAGGGGGCCAGCGGCAGGGCAAAACAGGCAGTGTCTGGCACTTCTGCTTATTTTCAGATAGAGTTTAAGGCAGGAGTCCAGACATGGAGGGTGTTTTAAAATACTGATCTTGAATTTCTACAGTACTTTCCTTGGGAGGATATAATGGTGCTTATACACTATGGCCACAATTCTACACTGAATTTATTCAGGCTTCATGTATGAAAAAGAGGATGAATTTGAGGAGAACTGGAGATAAAGATCACTGTGGCCACTGCTTAATGCACACTTTTTGTTAAATGGTACAGAGAAGAAAATCCTACATGAATTCTTATTCTATTCAATCTGCCAAGAAATAACCATGCAAAATGGAACAAGGACCTCTTCACTTTTGAAAAATGCTAAGTGATATTTAATTATTTCAAATGTCAGAAACTTCATTTAATATCTTTGCCGGGGGACTAGTGACACCATGCCTGACCAATTTATCAGGAACAACTCTCCCATCCATGTAATCATCTGCCGACACCAAGAGTCTTTCTTTAGGACCAGACCTGTTCAAATATCATTTCCTATACAAGACCTGGCAAGGGCACAACGTGCCCAAGGCTGTGATGGCACGCTGCTGAGAGGTGGGGTTTTCTGTCCTGCTGGTAACTGAAAATGGCCCAACTCACCCCCTCCAGTTATGTCTTTTAGACAAGATCTGTTGATCTTGTCTAAAAGACATAACTTGTTGCCAAAGAAGCAACAATCTCACGCAAGAACCATCTCTGACCCCAAAGTTGCTTCCTACTGGGTGTATACAAGCCACACCTCACCTGTAGCATGAAGTAAGGAGGTGCTTGTTTATGCTACTGAACTCAGTAAGCAAGAAGCTTGGCAATGCAAGCTTGTTTTTACATATTTAGTCTACACTATAATGTAATGGAAAGACAAGATTTTAAGCAATAAAGCCATGAATGTGTTTTCAAGCTACTCAATGCAAGCCCCTCAATGGTTAGTTTTTCTTGTGATCTCAAGTGAATTGCCTTTAAAACTTTCCTATTTCTTAGTGGAAGTAAAAGATCCCATTTTGCTGGGAAACAATTTTAATTCCTTGATTTGTCAAGTTCAGACAAGGGTAGCAGGTTAATTGCTGTTTTTATTGGTATATGAAAGCCAATTATAATGTGTATGTTAAATTCCTATGTTCTAGTTAAGTGAAAAAAAACGGATCACATATACCCTCTACATGCTGCTATCCAAAGTTACAAGAAGTTGGAATATCCCAGGTAACAGAAAACAAAACAAAACAATACCAAACCAAAAAACCAACCAACGAAAACAAAACAACACCAAACACACACACACACACACACACACACAAAGGATAGTGAAAATCATAAAGACATCTCACTATGGTCAATCAGCATGGGTCCTGCACAGCCAGCTTTGAGACAAAGCTGAAAAGCTCTGCCTCATCTGCACCCGCTCCCTAGATCTCATTAGGCTGAGCTTACATGCTCAGTCTCCAAAAAGGTCCTTTACAAACAAATCCTATGTGTAAGCAGATCCTTCTGGTCCTGAGGGCCATGCGGGCTGCAGCCACAGAGCTCTCTGAATGCTCTGCTGGTTTAGACCCAGCCCCAGCCATGTTTACTAGTTCCAGCTCTGCCAGAACCATTCCTGACCCCCCTGCTCAGCGTGCTGGTTACAGCACAGGTTCTCACCTCTCCCACGGGAAACACAAGTGTCTTGTGGGCCACCCTGACCACACCTGTAACATGATTATGGCCTGAAAAAGTTCACAGAGCTACATGCTAGTTTAAGAAGCTTACTAATGGACTTGGCAGACAAGAAAAAGTGTGGGATTTAACATTTTTCTTCTTTCTTTAAATCTGGAAACACTTTGCAAATGCAATTAACCTTGTGTGGTCATCTCTTTCCACCACTTCAGGCAGCTACGTAGCATTCTCATTCAAATTGTTCCTTTGGTGTAAAGTTTCTCTTCAGAGAGTTTTTTTCCAATTTTCCCTCCCTCTTCAACAGGTCTTAAAGAAAGGACTTGGTCAGCTGGACTTCAAATGACCCTTGAATGCTGTGCTTACTTTCACAGCGGGATGCTTCAACTGCTTCATCAAATAAGTCTCAAGCTGACAGGTTTGTTGATTGGGAAAGCAAAGTCTCAAACTGAGGGTAAAGGGTATGTCACAAATATTAGTGTAAGTACGGTGAAGGACCTATATCCTTGCAGAGAACAGTGTTTGCCCTAGGCTAAAGTCTGTGCTAATATTTTGAATTTATATCACATCTTCTCAGCTGATCTTATGGGAAAGAAGCCAATTGGATTTTATAGCTCAACAACTAATAGGATTCTACAGGATTTGATAAAGAAAGAAACTGCCATTACAGGTTTAACTATCTTGTAACAAGGAATATAGAGCTGTGTTAAATTTCAATATTTTATAAAATATTTGCACTGAAAATAGAGCTGCAAATCCATGTTATGTGTTAATAGTTTAAAATTAAATACCTGGATGTCTAGCTGCTGCTGAACCACATACTGAGAAAAATAAGTTATCCTATAATTTTATGGCCTGAATCTCTGACATCTGCGATATCTTCTGCTCCAGGTGTTCCCTTTGCTTTGGAAATTTGGATTCAGAGAAAGAAGAAAATTGGGACTCTGCAGAAGTTTAATTCAGAACCAAGGTAGATCAAAATGAATTCAGGCACTGCTGCTTATAGAAATATCCTCTGTAGTGTATGGCACACTAATAGACCATGGGCAGTTTTTCCTTCTCCTGAGGGAGAGCAACATCCGGGCTCCCCCCAGACACGTTTGAGCCTCATTTTTTTAGTACCACTGATGCCCACTGACAGGGATATTGCAGCCTGAGCTTCTCCTCCAACACAGAGAGCTCCCATGGGCAGTCAGGACTGCAGCTGCCTGGGACAAGTGCTAACACCACAAGATACCAAGAGCTTGTTGTTTTTACCAGACTGGTTCTGAGGAGAACTGAATTTAACTACCAGAGAAGGAAAGAATCACTAAAAATTTGTAGGCAGGCCCAAGGATGGGACTGACTAAGAAGGAAAAAAAATCTTGAAGGAAGTATGCGAGGGACCTCAAAGTCCCAGGGGGACCAGATAGTGAAGCACGGATTGAGCCCAACTGATTTTGACAGCTCTGTACAAACATGACCCATAAGAAGGTAGGTCCTTCCTGATGAACTGATTGGGACAAAGAGAGCTGCCCTGCAAACTGGACCTTGCCAGAGAAGATCCAAATAAGTGTACGACAAAGACCATACCTGATCCTAGGGAGTAGATCTGAGAAGTTAGACTCAAGAGCCAGAAGCTATTTACAATGGCAATGAAAAAAGAAACTCTCAACTATAACCTTGGAAGCAACAGGCTTGCTGAGCCAAGCATCATCTCCTAGATAACAATCTAATGAGAAATCTATCCCCAGCTCCCTTTCTTCCCCCCCTTCTCTGTGTGTTTGTCCCTTTGATGTACAGCTGCAAGGGCTGGCCAGGTGCAATCTGTTTTATTGAGTAATATGCATATAGCTTTGTAAAATATTTTTAAGACTTCAGATGAACCTGGGTTCAATGTTTTATGCCTGTAGGTGCCAGCTCCTGATAGGGAAGTTCAGCAGCTGGCTGAGTACATCTCCTCACTTGGAAGGCACTGTACCTCCCCTCTCCAGCTTGCAGGAACCTGAGTGAAGAAGCTGAGGTTCAGGACAACCCTGCATCTTCCTACAAGAAAAGCCTGAGAAGGGAACTGGCTCTTGGGGAGGGAAAGGTAGTTGAATGTGAGTTTGCAAGGGATTCAATCATTTGAAGTCTCTCTGAGCCAAACCTGCAGGGTTCTGCCTGTGAAGAGAGGGAAGGGGCTAGGGATTTTTCATGTGTTGGCTTCTACCAACAGGGCCACCAGGCACACATGTACTTCTCAATTACTCAGCTTCCAAAGTGAGGCCAATTTGTTCATCCTGGCTATGACTCTTTTGCACAAGTCCAGCCACACACTGTGAAGCTGGTTTGGATGATTCCCTTCTCTTCACCATGCAAAGATGAGTCTGTTTAAACTTGCCTGCATCCCCAAGAGTAGGTGTCTGGAGTGCACTGCTGGGCAGACACCCAAGACAGCTCTCGACAAGCTACGCTGAGCCCTGAGAGAAACATAATCACTTTCCGTTTGGCACTTGGGAGCACCGTAACCCCACTGCCAAGCTAATGCAACCTGCTTCCAAGGAAGACTAATTAACCCAAAAAGGCATCGCCCTGGTGTCATCACCTGGCTCTGGATTGCTAAACAAGCACCTCCCGGGCCCACCTGGGCATTTCCAAGAAATGCCGCTCTGCCCGACGTGAGCTGCGTTCCGTGGCAAACCATCTGCTGCTGCCACAGCCAGAACTCCTGCCTGACAGAGAGGGACATGCTGCCCCCCCGCCCCGAGGCACACACCCAGCAAGGAGACAAGCTGCATCCACAGACACTGAGTGCAGCACAGACAAGGCAACAGGTAACAGTAAGACAGATGTCATAGGATGTCATTTTAACACACCCAGTTGCTCAATGCCCATGACTGTCCTGCTCACTGCAGCTATTCTCCTGTATCACCACATGCCACTCCCTTGACCCTCAGTAAGTGCAGACAGAGGTATCTGAGCTCAAAGCCAAGTGCCAACCGCACACAGCATGTTCAAGAAACACCCATTCCCTTCTTCCTCTGCCAGGGAATCAGCAGGTGCTGGATTCCATCTACAGGTTTTTGCCTCTCACCACACAGACAACGAGCAATTTCCAATATACGTGCTCATTACGCTCCAGCGGAGCAGACGATAAAAGAAAGGTAAGCAGCAGCCAGAGGACTGTCTGCACACAGCAGCCAGGGATGGGGAAGCTTTCCTCATCTTGCAAAATTGACTCAGACACTTCCAGAAATTCATATCAGATATTCAGCCTCTCTGAATGGATAATAAATACGTCTGACCCAATAATCCAAGTGTTATCTGTGTTTCAACTACCAAATCAAACAATACAGCTACATACCTGATGTAATTTTAATAACATAAGACCACAAAGAGCAATGGAGCACAATAGCAAAAGCAGACAAGGGAACATTGATTTTCAGATTGCATTCCACTATAAACATCAAACTGGTGGTGGTTTATCAGAAATATGGCAGACCTAAGCAGAGCAAAAAAGGCTGAAGTTCATGCATTTAGGCTGAATAGTGCTTAATGTGCCAACCCCAGTGGATCCTGCAGGCAAGCTGCCTCTGCCAGCCATAAACAGGAATTCTTCATTCAGGATCAATGCAACTTCAACTACAGTTGTACTAATTGTAGTAGCTGGATATTGACAGTGTTCATGCACGTGTTATGCATTGCAGCTTCCTGCCTACAGGGGAAGAGTTTAAACTTCTTTGAGCACTGATGATTATACCTTATCTTAAAGCCTTGACCAAACTCCTTACGCTCATGTAATGTTAAGTGTTAACACCCTGAATGCATTCAGCTCTCACTGACTTCTTGTAGTCCCACAAAGTTTTTCAAGTACAGCTTCTGGGAACTTGTCCATAGGAGAAGGAGGCTTACTGCTAGCTTTTGCTGTCATTTACTTGGTTATCAACCAGGCATAACTTCCCTGACATCAGATTAATTATTCCTCTGTACAATCAGGAAATAAAAAACATAATTTTGTACTTTGCCTTTAATTAGAGTAAGATAAGGGATTTGAGTTT
The DNA here is from genome assembly GCA_013397175.1 of Platysteira castanea. NCBI lineage: Eukaryota > Metazoa > Chordata > Aves > Passeriformes > Platysteira > Platysteira castanea. Next base: position 2,085,794 of record VYXC01003415.1, read on the forward strand.
CCTTCCAGAACCTACTTTCCACCTTTATATATATGTGAGCACAGATATTATGTTTCTTTGGCTAAACCTTAATCCCTTAATCCCTCAATCCCTCAATCCATCTCCTCATCCAGAAGACATAAGATTCCAAGCCATACACCAAATGGCACAGAGTTTAGACAAAAAGGACTTAAAACTTTAACCACCATCTCTACAGGTGGGTTGAATAAACCTGTGTTCCTACATCTAATACTGGCATGAGCTAGGAAATGTGGATTTATCTTCTGGTGAAGATGAGCTCCAACAATATAACTTAAAAAGGGGTTAATGTAGGAGCACTGAAGAAGATATCACCCCTGGATGCAGGGAGAGCTTTCTAGGGATGAATTTTCTACACACTGATGCAGTGCATGCTGCATAGATTCTGCCTGGAGCATCTGCATCCGCCTGCTGTCAGAGGCAGACACCAGGACAAATGGGGCTTTAGAGTAGTGCTATGTTTAGTGAATGACACAGAGGAGAACTTCTAAACTCTGGTTTTGATGGCTGTAAGTTTGATCCTGTGCTACTGCAACCAAGAGGCAACTTTCCTTCTTTACTGGCACACTGAACAAACATCAGGGGAACTCCTTCTGTCTGGGCCAGCAGAATGTGCAGCCAGATCTCAGCCAAAAGTCAATATTTACTTATAGCATAGTATTAGTTTAATGCTTGGATTTCCTAAGAAGTGCAGTTGTCACAGAATGGAGATGGCTGGATTGAGCAGGTACAGCCTCCAAGGAGATGACAGTGGTTGGATACTCTCCTTCCTTCCGTGGGAATCTGAGGAGGACTCCCTGCTGATTTCATCAGCAACAGGATGATCAAGGCAGATGATGCACTTACCTAGCTGATAAAAACATCATATTGGTATTCCTACCACACTGGTCCAACCATAACATTTTCTAGTTCTTTCAGAGCTTTTCAAGCACCACAGAGGCTCAGTGAACATTACTTCACCATAACTGCCTCTCTGAAACATTTACCAGTATGCAAATACTTAAAATTGTGAATTTACACAAGGGGGGATGCTTCTAGACTACTGTCAGTTTTTCTTTGGCAAAAATACAGAGCTGGTCACATCTTGGAGCATATTTAAAGCCTAATATTTTTCAAAGAACAAGAGCCTCTACAAAATAAAGCACAAAGCTTGATTCTCCACTGGACACCTCCAGTTTTACACCAGTGCAACAGTATCAAACAAATGGCCAAGAATGACTCATGGTCTGGAAAACATGTTTTTCTGTGGGAGATTTAGAGAATTCAGTCATGTTAGCTTATCAAAGAGCGGGTTAAGAGAAGATTTGATCACAGTCTGTAAGTACCTGCATGGTATCTGGTCCTAGGCAGTTCTTTAATCTGGCAGATCAAAGCGCTAGAAGGTGAAATTAGACAAACAAACTGGAAAAAGCAGACATTTTACTCTTTACCTACTCCTTCAACACGGGATGCCATAGACTGTCAATTTCTTAGATGTCCAAGTTTGAATTTCTCCCTAGTATAGGTATGTTCTAACACAGTCATATATTATTGGATTAAACGCCCGAATTAGCACATGAAATTTCATGTTTTGAAGTTTTACAGAAAAGCAGGCTAGACACTCATAGGCTATTCTGCTTTAAAAATATAAATAAATATGCAATAGAGTTATGGAAACTATACGAAATAAAGTTACAAAAACATGCAATGTAGTAACACCACTATCAGATTACTTTTTGACATTAAGAATACATTTTCTGCAAAAAAAGGCCGTGTTTATTATAAAACAGCAGGTAAAACTTTTCCATTTATCTGTGAAGAAGTTGGCTCCGTTGCTTCTTGCATTCTTGCAATTTATTTTGAGGTAAAGTGAGGAGATTTGGGCTTTGGGTGGATTTATTTTTAATTTCTCCCCTATAAAATTAATATTGAGGCATCTTCACAATTCCCACACATGGAAAAAGCACATTCATAGCCATGAAGATTGTCAGTTTTCAGCCTGGGATGCAGCTGACCTTTCCTTTTTCAGCCGTTACAGTTTCTTAACTTCTACAAATGGATATTTACTCTTTTTTCTTTATTTCCTTTTTTTTCTGGAAACGTTCCATTCACAGTGTGCTAGGGGATTTCACTCAAAGTAACACATGCTCCACAGATTAGCAGGCTCTTAAAAATATGCTTGTCTTTTCTTTATGGGCCTGGTCTATTAAAAAGAAGTTAACGGAAAGACACGCATTACTTCTGTGGGTATTGGATTGGGGCCTAAATTATTGCTAGTGCTGAACATGCAGTCAGAAAGCATTTCAGAAAACATGTGCTTTTGAGTATAAAGCGGATTTCCCTGAGATCCTTTCCAAACTCCAGTGACTAGTTCTGGAGAAGACATCTGCTCTCCCACGGAGCTTCTCCATCTAATGATGGGCAGGAGTCCGGCAATCCCTGAGTACTCACAGTGGGGTTTGATATCACTTATCTCAGCCTTTATGCCCTCCATACACACACACACGCAGCTCTTTTACACACCAGGTTCTCTTCTTCCCATCCTGCACTGGCAGCTTCTCCTCTCTAGGCCATCCATGGGAATAGTGCTGGCAGCTCACAAAACCCAGATTGTTAGTGAAGCACCAATTTTGATGTGGTCACATTTTCCTGTGGCTGCACCATGCATTTGATGCACGTATACACACCATGTGTATACGTGCATCAAATGCATCTTGTGAGCTGACGAGAAATGTCTCAATGGATCCAACCATTGCATGGGATGTACAGAGGACATACTGCAGAGTCCTGAACATTTCCCCGTCAAGACCATCAGTGGGCTCACCAGTTCATTACAGAATGCTAATTACATCCCATCAAGTGACCTGAAACTGCTCAGCAGCACTGAGTTAAGTATGCTGCCATGGGAAACACCAGAAAGCTAAATCTCTCCACAGTTGGCTTAGAAAAGATTAGTTTACAGAGATGTCTGTTTCTTGTCAAAAAATTCCTTCCATTTTTTTTTTCATGTTATACACAGACAGATCATTATTGGCTTGAAATTGCAGAATCCACTTCTTCCCCTTTAGAAAATCCATGGTAAGTCTTACTGGGTTAAACTAGTAATTTAAAAAACTAAATGAAAACAGGCAGAAACAGGTTTCTGAAGATAAACATAGGTTTAAAAAATAGCTTTAGTTTTAAATGGAAGCAGAAGTGCATGCATAGAGAGCACTTTTTCATAAGTGAAACCAGAATTGGAAATCCAGTTGTGAGCAATCTGGACCGCTCAGCCTCTCCCACTTACTCCAGTTACCTCTCCATTTCCCTGCTACTGCAGTGCTCACTTATTGCCTCTTGTCTTTAATTAGGCATCGATCCCACAAACTGTTTATGACAGCAGTGTCCCATTAACTGCAACATGGCATGGGGTCTATCTAGCTGCACAGAGCACTTGCCCCTCTGTTCAGGGCCTGGTCTGACTTACACTGCCTGTTTGAAAAGCATCCCATATTATTACTTTATCTTTTGGTTTTTTATGGCTGTTTCTTGATCTTAAAAGTCCCGCGCCCGAGCCAAAAGACTGGAGACTTCTGCAGAGTCGTGTTCAGGTTGTTTATTTTTTCTTATCTCTCAGTGTCTGGAGCGAGGACAGCATGACCTGCTGCTCCGAGAATTACAGCAGAAGTAACCCTAAGAAGGCTGTCTTTACCTTTTTATCTCTTTCAGGAAAACCAACCAAGTTCCACAATGTATAATTGTTTAATCAATTTTTCCAATTAATTTCTACCTTTTCTTAACATGACAGTGCTACCTTCACCAATAACCATCACCATCGTCACAGCAGAAGATGGAGGGGAGAGAAGAAAGAGGAAGGAGAAGGGGCACCGCCCTTTGCCCTCCATGTTAGCTCTTTTCTCTCATACCTCCATAAATCTAAAACCTACAATCACCCAGTGATAAGATAAGCTAATTACACACTTTCTTTCTATTGTACATTTCATCTCTCAATGTGGGCAGCTGAGTCCACGGGCAGGGTTCAAAAACAGAATTCTGGGCTCTCTGCCAGGGTCCCGAAACTGTCTGGCAGGGCTTCAGACCCCCCTGGACCGTCATAGGAATACTCTGGGCTGCCACACCATATGCTGAACAGAGCATGAACAGAGCATGCTGAACTCCTAACAGAGACCCCTCAGGCAAGAAAGAACAGGAGCCTGCTTAGATATTAGTACAAAAATTTAAAATTCCAGATTGTTTTCTAGCACTAAGCCGTTTCTTTATTACAGCTCTCTGATGACTTTCCTTAACTGGTTTTAAAGCTCTCCAGAAGGAGATAAGTCTTTATTTACAAACAGGGAAACTGCACAGGAAAAACTGATAGCAGTTCAGAAACAGAACCTCAGCTCCCCAGTCCTAGGTCAGCACCAAATACACTAAGCTACACTTATCCTTCAGGAAGCTGCTACAAACAACACCTTTAACTGTTGCATTAATGCTTCTGAATGTGCTGGGTTTATTTTAAATGCCTCCTACCTAGTGAGATGGACCAAATTATCTTGTGCATAAAATATGTTCATATGCATTTCTGATTTGATGTCTACAGTATCCTGTGTGTTTTATGCTAAAGCAGAAAAAAGAGCTTCAGGATACTATCTGCTTCCACCACACTGCTGAAATGGCAGAGTATAAAGACATCCATGGGGAAGTCAGGAATTCATTCACACATATGTCCTATCTGTTCCAGTTCTGGTTGCATTAACAGCGAGGCTCCTGTGAGTTATCTCTGCCGGGTATGCTCAGTGTCAGTTTAGGGAAGGGAAAACTATTCATGTCTAGCTCCTAAAGAAGCTCCTGCCTTACCAGCAGTGTCGTGGCACTGCTGAAAATGCCAGACACAGTGGAGCTACAAAGTTTAAAGCTAAACTCATCAATATGGAAAGGGGAAACAGACACCTCTCAAATCTGCACACTCACCGGGTCTCTTTTTCCCCTGACAGTTTTGCTTCAGCCCATCTCAAAGATGCACTCTCTAGCACTGCAGTATTTGAGCTCTCTTCCCCTCACAGCATGTGAGCTGTCTGACCCCAATGGCCTTGAGGTGATGGGGGTGACAAGTGACATCTGACAAAGAGTGACAAGAGAGAACATTTGCAGAGCTAAGATATGCTAAAGAGGACCCTAGAACATGGAGCTGGGCTCTTAGCTGGAATAGTAACATTTGGGTCCACAAGTATTAACTGTTTGAATTTGATCATACCCTCAGTTCTTGAGGAACAGATTGTGATCAAAGCCAGAAAAAGGGACTTAGCTAAGGAATGCAAAGAAAGTAGGAGCTGCCTTTAATAAGGGATGTATTCAGCTGGTCCTCACAATCTAGGCATGTACAATGTGCTCCAGACTTCTTTACATTCTGGTTCTACTAAAAAAGTACAGTTAATTTAGTCAAATGTTGCGGGGAGGATCATTCATCGAGACAAGAATGCAGGCCATCCTGAAAAGCTAAAGAACTGCTAGCAGAGCTACTGCTTTCCAGGGAAGGAGTCAGGGAGTCAGAACAAACAAGGAACTCAACATGAGCTCCCATTGCAGTAGGATCAGCAAAGCCATATATCAACAACAAATGGAGAGCTGAAGCAGAAAGGTCATTTGAGTTCAAACAGTATATACCCTACCCCAGCGCATCTACACCAAAACAGTGGGGCGCATTTGCACCACCTAATGAGCAGCTGACCTAAGAGGGCAGTAACCCCAACACAGCTGGAGCCTGAAAAGAATATGGGAACACAGATTTGACATCTAAAAACTGGAGAAAACAGAGTGAAAATGGTGACGACAGCTCTGTATTTTCTGAACTGTCTCAGGAGGGTGGAAGATGGGAAGCAGCAGTACCGTGGGAACGTCCTCTACATTTCTGAGCAATCCGAGAGAACGTCCTTCTAACTTTAGCACTTGCAGACTTCTTGTTTCCTCTCCTCTAGCAATTAACACAGAGGATATGCCTGACACACAGGATCGCACAACAGGAAAAAGCTCTGGAGACCTTTGGGAAGCGCACACCCATGCTGGAGTGCAACACTATGCTGGCCCTGTTCTCCAAGGACAGCCCCTTGATGAGCTGAAGGATGCACTGACAAGCTGCACCTTCAATAGGGGCTCACCAAATGGGACAGAGGTCCCAGCACTCCACAGCAAATGGATGGCAGATGGCTCTCAGGGATTAAGAGAGCTCTCTGTAGATGTGCAGCCAGTACAGATGGGACCGGTACATGACCATGCTCCTCACTGCTCCAAGCATTTTCTCACACAACACCAAAAATTTTTATGTGTCTGACTTAGCAATGGTTAAACACATACATCCAAGTACCTGCTGTAAAGCAGAAGGGCTATCAGCTTTCCCTCATCGATGGAGCCATCCCTCTGTGGCCTGGAAAACCCACAGAGATGGTACAAAATAAGAAACTGCCAGAATGGCTCAGTGTAAGCATGTGCAAATGCATCCAGGATCCATACATATTCCATGGGGGGGAGGGTAGGCTAAGCCACCATTGCAGTGTGTGCATACTAAGTGCTTTGCAGTGCTACCAAAGAGAATGCATGAGGTGTCTCTTTGCCCAGACAAACACAATAGTCAGATTCAAATATTCTCTGTGGATGGCTCAGAAACAAAATGCTAACACACTAAACAGCGTTCTAATGAGAAGGTCCCATCCCTGAAGACCTGATAGTTCAATTTATATAGCAAAATAAACAGGGACAATCTTGTCTGCCTATCTGGAAAATAAGATGGCATACCTAAAATGTTGAGAATTGCCATATGATTCCATTTGACATGTGGTTTTCCATGTCCTTCTCCTTTGCTTGTCTTTGGTCTGTTGTCTGATTATACAGAAGGTGAGAAAGGAATTTCTCTTGGAAGCCTCCAACATACCATCCTCTAAAAACATTTAGAATTAATGAGAGGAAACAAGGCTTTTCTTAAAAATGCTGTTTTCTCCACACTCAGAAGACAGGGGAGCCTGTTGAGACTAGAGGAAGCTACAAATTTAAAATGCAGCTAAGTGACCTAAATGGTGATGTCTAGAATGAAATACTGCAACATGGACAATCCAGGGTCAGTACTGGTTCTGCCACTGACCTCTGCTCAGTCCCTTAGACTCGGCTGCAGCCCTGGTTATCCTGGTTATCATCTTGAAAATGGATTTCAAAAATGGAGTTCTTAGTAGGCCTTCAGCAATGTGATTTGTGCCTGTGCTACCACTAGCTGAAAAGGTACCAGCAGTTTTGGGCAATTATAATAATACCACTCTGTGGATCTCACTTCAGATGCAACTTTTTTTTACTAGACTAACAAGAATAAGCTAAGACAGCCTCTCCCGTGGTAGTGTCAACCAGGTAGAAATCTAAACACCTGCCCCAGAGTCTTAGGTTTAGGATCCAACATTTCAGCTTGGATTTGTCTGTAGTTTAAATCACCAAGGAAGAAAATTCCTTATTTGATTGAAACCACTGAAGTACAGATCTCTACTTACTGATCGAAGAAAAGTGATTATCTGCTTTTTTCTGAGAAGGAAAATGACTGTTCCTAAAGAAGAGCTCAAAATGCCAATGTCCATTTTCTATAGAGTTCTGAATTACCTTTCACAGCTCCAGATAAAAATTAATGACCTCTGCAGTGTGGAGAATGCTCCAACTGAGATCACTTTTTCTTTTACTCCTAATGCCTCACAGCACAAACACAGAGCAAAATGTCCTCACAGATATAATTGTGTTGTATCACGATACTAGACAGACACGGTGTGGAGACCAGGCAGTAATTTACTCACTGAGGCTCTGATCCAGTTTCATTGAAATCAATGTAAAGGTTTCCTCTGACTTGAATGGCTATTGACTGGATCAATCTTTTTCTCTTCATAGCTGAACACAGCAATTTCCCATTATTGTTCTGTGACCTTGCTTTCTCATTAAACTTCACTCAAGGGATTCATAAGATACAGAGTACTGCATATGGAAGATAACTCCAGAGATTTATTCTACCCAGTCATGTCTAAATAAAGTAGTGACAAGCAGGAGAACATACTTCTTTTCCTACCATGCAGTCTGCTGGCCATCATGAGAATGTCAAGTTTTACTTTACACAAGGTAAAATCTTACACATTATATCCAGACCTCCCCCTCTACAAAGTCATGGAAATATGTGCAGTGGGGTAAGCTAAGGACGAGTTGAACTGCAGTGTTGCTGGGGGTTGTTTGAATCGGACACTTCAATTCCTGTAACAAAAGGTTGGCTGTTTGTGCTCTTTTATTGAACTCTGCTGGGTCATCCAGTCTCTCGCTCTCGCACACAACCATGCTATTGATCCTTTTCATAAACAACCATGATCCCCACTAAACACACTCTCCCTTTCAGAAGCTGTGACAGAAGACTGCCTCTCACTTTTCTACTGGCTGGAGCATTACACTTCCCTGTCTGAACTCACAACCAATGGATACACACCTAATCCTAGTGCCAGCCTAGTACTTTAGCCTAAATAGTTCTTTCCTTCCCTGGTATTAACATTCATGATATATTTATGAACACTTATATCCCCTTTCCACCTCAGCTCTTCTGGGCCAAGCAAGCCAGGCTATTTTCATTTCCTCTCTAATGATGCCTCTTCACTCTGTTTAGAATACTTTGTACCTTGCAGTACTTTAAAATACTTGCACAAGTTTAGACAAATTATATTTTACAGCCAGATTAAGCTATGATGACCTTCTGAATTACTCAGAGTATGGAATATCACCAGTAATTCCTGCATTTTGGACATAATTTCAGGTTGAACTAGGTCATATGTTGAATAGGCAAAGACACAAATCCGTAATACTCTAATGCATCGGGTACTCTAATGTGCTCAGGTACCAAAATGGTCAGAAACTCAGTGAAGGACGTTCAGAGGGTGGAACAGTAAAAACCAGAGGCCATGCAAAATGCTGCACTGTTTTAACAAATACATGTTCTATGATTTGGTGAGCATCACAAAGTGCTTTCAAAGTTAAACTGGTTATTCATTTGACATTTATAACAATATTAAGCTTTTCGTTACAAGGGAGACTCCTAGAAACAGTTCCACTTATTTTTATTTCTGTGCAAATATTTAAAATCATTCCAGCAGTACAGAGGGAAGACAGAAATTTATTAAAGATGAAAGTCAAACTAGCTTTGAGGTTTTGATCCAAAGCAAAAAATATGGAAAACATGATGGCAACACTGGGTCTTACATTCTATTTTGAAAACAATAACGTAATGTAACAATAGGTCTTCATGCAGCAGAGTATGTTCATCCCTTGGCCGTAGATCTTCAGCTGGTGCGGGTGAGCAGAACACAGAAATATCCTGTCAGGATCTGAAACAACCTTGGACTGACCCTTCCAAAAAGAGCTGAGGCATCCCTGGGCATCTCACCCTCCTTGATTCCAGTGACTCCAGTCATCTGGCCCTAAGGCTCAGTCCTACAGCAAAGTGCCTCCTTCGATTTGGGATTGCTTTGAAGCAAGTGGAACTATTTGCAGATGAGGTACTAATTTTGTATGAGCAAACACAGCCCAACCTGTTGCTTAGCTTTAAGAGGTCCTGAGCCCCCACAGCTTCCACTGGCTGCCTCCAGCTCAGAGTCTTCAAAAGCAGAGCCAGCATACCCTCAGGGCCTGATTTTTCCCCACTCTCAGAAGCACTGAAAACTAAAGCACAAGGGTTATCAACAGAGTGTGTGAAAATGTACTAGATTGTGTACTGTACGTTAGTACTGAATGTGCATCTGTCTAGTGCTCCCTGCAGCTGATCTGCCAGTGAGACACCAACCAGGACAGTTCCACAATTGGACAAGCAGATGGGCTGTGATATTTCCATTACAAAGAACCAAACAAGGTCTTGCTGCCCACAGACCCATGGACATATGCTTCCCCAGGACTGATGATTTATGAGCTAAAAAATGGCAAGACACTGCCTAAATCTGTGAAGGTATTCTAGTCTAAAAAAGAAGATCTGTGAACACTGGGGTTTTTCCATCACTGGCCATGTAAACGCTGCTGAAATAAGGAATATGAGTATCGTTAAGTCTGAATCTACAGCTTTCCTGTAATGTCTGGATTTAATTTCCAATAAGTCTGCACTTTACAAGAACATTTTTTTTCCCCGGTTGTTTTTGGCTCTATTTACCAGGGCCTTGTATTTTGATACAAGGGAAAGAAAGCAATCCATAAAATGTACAAGGGAAGAAAGCAATCCATAAAATGTTTTAAGAACAATATATCCTACAGATGTAGGGCAAAAATGTCTTTAAAAATATTAACCAAACCATCACTTCTTCCTCTGCACCTTCAAAGGCTTTTGCAAATGTTGCAGCCATTGCCCTATCTTTATTTCTGAAAACAATTGTGCTTTAAGATCTGGCCATCCCTTCTTGCTATCAGCTTCATTAAAAGCTTCATTAAATGAACTGTTTCACTTTGTACTGAAACAAATTAGGAATACTTACACGATCAGTCAGCTGAGCAGCAGATAATGAACATCTGGGAGACAGTAACAACCTAAATCAGTACAGTTGTTTAAAAGGCATGGACATGACTATCTTTCAAAATTTGCCATATCCTGGTGAAATAGATAAATACTCTAATAGACACACTCCTTCCACACCTAGATTTCCTAATTACCCTTGTGTGGTCTGCTGTAGCCATACAGTATCCAGGACAGAACTGAATGCAGAAATCAGTTTCCCCTTACTGCACCCACTTCTCAGCTGATCTCACCCCCAAGTGCTGGCAGTAGCACCAGGCAGGTTCCCTTTTTATCTGAACTCCCTCCTGCAAATTCCTCTTAACAAGCACTGCAAATGCATTTTAGTCTACAAACAGCTCTAAGGCTGATTTTATTGTAGTCCACAAAGCATTTGCATTTGCACAAAAAAATCCCACAAAACCCCCAAAAAAACTTAGGCAAAGAACTATCACTGAGGAAGTCCTGGCAGTTTCATGAATGCTCCTGTAAATATGCTTTGGCATGAACATCTGCAAAACTGACTCATTTAAGCCCCCCATTTTTAGTGAACACTTCTCCTATTCACTCAGACTGCTGACAGACTCACATGTGGCTTGCGTACATTACACCAGCGGCCACCAACAAATGACAGCCAAACAAAACCACAATGGGCTACTCTCAAGAAACTCTAAAACTGAGATTTGTCTCCCTAAAAACCTATATGAACACTTACTTTAAGTAACAAACAAATTTATCAAGTCACAAATCCCTGTGTGAAGACAAAAACCAGAGCTATGCTTGCTGAAAGCAGTTGCTGTGATTTAGATAAGGGATCTCGAATCACAAAGAAGCTCCCTGTTCAGCACAAGCCACTTATTTACGGATGCACTGGCCTAAGAAACACATTGCATTTTCTAAAAGGGTCATGGCACCCCAACTACCAAAACAGGCAATATAAGCTCGCATCACACACAAAAACAGATTCTCTGTATGTATGCACAGATTCATATGATAATCTTTAACACAAATCCACCCCAGAGACACAGGTGAATAGGAAAAGGCTGAAACAAACTCCTACTTATTTCTAATCCAGGAAATCAGACTAAAATTCCTCAATGGTGTTTGGGTATTCTATTTGTTTTATTTTGTTTTACAGAAGGAGAAAATCCGTACTCTGTACTCCCAGGATGAGGAGATGCTGTATGCCAAATGTCAGCATGGAGCACATTTTTACAGCCAGCTTCTAAACCCATGAATAAAGAAAAGGGCTTAGCGGAAATACTGACAGAAGTTTAACCACAGTGGGCCAAAGTTAGCCTTGTGTAGGTGCAGGCAGCTCCACTGATGTTAATGGACTTACACCAAGGCTGGAGTTGGCCCAGTGCCTCCAGCTGGCACAGCTGAAATCTGCAGGCCTGATACAGAAAGACAGCAGCCTGGAGGGACTGGATGCTTCCCTCTGAACCTGGCGGGATTCATGTTCATCAGAATGGATTGCATCAATTCCTTCATGAATGAGCACCTGCAGATTCACCCACGATCAGCTCTAAGGAAACTCAATGCCAGTTTTTCATGGGGCAGTGATTATGGACTACAGCGCTCCCAGTAAACTGTAAAGCCCGAGGGATGATAATGTGCCCCTCACTGGCAGAAACCTCCGTCAGGCCTCCTTTTGCACACAGTGCTGTGCTTTGTTTTTTCCCTAAGAAAAAGACCACACAGGGATTCTGACATCCTGTAAATGGAAAGCTGTAGTTGGTTTCTAAACGTGATGAATCCGATCCTGAGGGCCTTAGCTTCAGCAGGGAATGAATGAGCAACCTCAGGAAAAACAATGGTGCATTATCAAATTAATTTCACAGCACAGATCACGTGAGATTCCCCGGAGTCCCTCCAATGCCAAAATACAATCCAATTGTGTAGATCAGCGGCACAACTGCTGTCATCAAGGGTAAATTAACTGGCCAGACTCATCCCCTGGTGTAACCTCACTTGAATTACTGAATAGGACAGTGGGATCCTACAATAGACAATTTTAATACGGAATTTGACCAGCTTCAGGTTTTGCCAGTAAGTGGAATTTCCAATCTATGTCTAGATTAGCAGATTTAGTAATATTGCATAAAATCCTGCTTTGTTGAAGAGCTCCATATAGGCATAAATTTTGTCCATATGGAGTTCCTCTGCTTTGAAGTAAACCATGCTTGCTCCAGTTTCATTAATGGAATGACAGTAGGTCACAGCAGGTGACCTCCAAATCCTACACACAGAGGGAAGCATAAATACCCTTACACAGCCTGACATAGACTGCATCTGTACAACAATCAAACTGAACGTGATTTAGGCTACAGTCCTGAAAAGAATTCTGCACAGGCACATCTAGAAATGTATCTTGCTGAAAAGCTGCCCTGAGCAAAGCAGCTTTGTCTTAGCATATGCTGAGTACCTTGAAGTGTGCACACACTGAAATAGTCCAGCACAGCACAAGATCTTGCAACACTGTGGAAACCAACATGACAGGCATGTTGGGGATTTAACTGGAGACATTCAGAGTTAAGTCATCTGCTGCCACGAGCTGAAAGATGAAAACTTTCTGACTGTAACTTCTGTGGCTTCATTACAGACTAAGTCCCTGCAGATGAGGCAGACACTCAGCAGGTTCTATAGGATAACTCGCAGCCCCAGTTCTACATCTCACATGCTCATAAATCAGCGACATGATCTAAAGAAAGGTGGTGCTGATTCACAGTTCCAAAAATGTAGTGATACACAAGAGAACAGTGATATCATAGATGACATAAGAAGTATGAATCAAGAACTTTAATAAAGCAAAGGGCAAGATCAAGTACTTAAAAACCAGCAAGAATATTGTGGATATAACTGGCTAGAAAGACCTGGGTTTATAACTGCATGAACAAGCACCTGAGCCATTATAAGGGCACACTTGTTAAAAAGACAAATGAAGCCATATCATTGTATTAAAAAACATTTTTCTAGCAGAGGTGAAAAAGCATTAATGGAGTTGTGCAGCACAGTTCTGTCCTGTACCCAAAGCAGAGGAATTCAAACTTGAGTAGGTCCAGAGAAAAGCTACTCATGCTATCAGACACTTTATGGATCTCATGAGCTTAGACTGGCTTAGGAAAACAAAAGCTGAGAAGGAAGATGATTACTAACTATAAATATATCAGTATAGAAGAGCTATTTAGGTTAAAAGAAAGTGTTCACACAAGAAAAGAAATTATATAAGCTGTCTCTGAGTAGTATTAGCTTACACCTTCGAAAATATTTCTGGCTATCAGAGGGCTGAGTTTCTTTAATAATGTTCCAGTGAGAATAGTGGGAACAAGACAGCTATTAACAGTGGGTGTTGCTAGGACTGAACAACATACCACCTACCAAGAGCAGGGAGCAGGGTCAACAGTCTGGAGATGTCATCCCAATCTTTCTTCGCTGTGGGTTACTTAAGACTCCCCAGCCTTGGTGAGGAACCAAAGTCCCACCACACATCAGCTTATCACAAAATGATGGACTCTTACTATACTGCAGCTTTCCTGTGTCTCTTCTTACCTGGTAGATTCAAAAGGCATTCTACTTAAAAACTAATAAAACGATCTGGCCAAAATTTAAGTGAAGATTACAAGATTTGAGGGCAGAATTATTGGAGGGGAGTGGCAGCTGAGGAAGAAAAGACTTCAAGAGTGGGAGTGTTAATAAAAAGGTAAATAAAAACATGGAACAACTACAATCTAAGAAATAGCTATGTCTAGAAATAAAGCAAAACCAGTAAATCTTGTGGTACCATGTTACCACTTGTCAGATGAACATAAAAAATTGACTCCATGAGTGCTCCTAGCCCATTGCAAGTAAGTGAAGCATGTTAACCAAAATAAATAACCTCTAGCAAGATTTTGGAGATGAGCAGCTGGAGTGATAACATCTTACCCTAGGCTGACTCCAACTACAACACATTTGATGGCAGCCTCCACTGAGCAGAGAATCAGCCATCAAAGAGGAGCTCATTACACTGTGGTGCTATGATGTAAGTAGTCACATCAGTGTACTGCAGGCAGCTGCAGCAATAAGCCTTCCCTGACACTTAGAAATTCTATATGATTTATGTATTTGGGGCTGTAAAGCATAATTTGCATGACGTATTTAGAAAGCTTTAATTAATTTTGTGATTGATGCTCTAAAACTACTGAGTGAAGTTAAGACTTTTTTAAATTGTTAGATTATATTTGGGAATTAACACAAGCAGGGCTGAGTAATCACCACTTCATGTTCATGTATAGTTCATTCAGTTCAATTAAGTTCTGCTATATAATGAAGAAGAGAAAGCAGCCAAACAAAATGCTATTGCAAGGATCTGGGTGACAACTAATACAGTTTACAAAAGAGTAAGAAAAATAGTAGATTTTCTTTAATTCATTAAAAGAAAACAAGTCAGAGAATTATTAAGAAGGCAAGATATGTACTGTTTGTGGTAGAATTATCTCACACTCAGAGTGATGAAGTATTTTGTGAACTACCCTCAGAAGACATTCCATCCTGCCCAGCAATACAGTTACAGGTATCTGTTTAATTGTATATCATACAGATGCACAAATATTTTAGGAGAGATGAGAAAGAATACTCTAACCAACTGAAATGCCATGGAGAATTACGAGCAGACTCAAATACAGGATATCTTGAACATTCCTTGTTTTAGGGAACACCTGGAATGCTTCCTCTTGGAGAAGAGGCTAAAAGTATTCCTTGTATCTCTTCTGGCTTTACCTTACTACCTACCACTATGGTAGGAGAAAATCAGTGAAAAAATAATAATAATATCACTGGCATCAAGGATTAAAAGAGGTCAACTGAATTTTTTGGGTAAAAATACATATTATTTTTTGCTGTGTCTCACAAGCTTCTTGGTGAGCTTACTTGTAACAAGTCTGAGGCAGGTAATTTAAAAGAGAGGAGTTTGTTGATAGACCAAAAGTGAACATGGATCCAGATTATCCAAACTCATCAATCCTAATTCTTTGTATGGAGAAATTCCTCCACAGCCCCTCTCTCTTGGTGTAATAGCTCAAGAAAATCAATCAATATATTACTTTTGTTATTTACCACACACATTCCTCTCAGCTGTGGCTGCCTTGGTCCCCTTGGTGACACTGCTTAGTGCCTACTCACACACAAGTCCAACACACTCTGGAGATTTATTCTCCTCGGTATCTCACCATGGCACCAAGAATATAAATTGATCCAATTTGCCACCTGTCAGGACTCAGGGACTCAAAAGCGAAGAGCGCTGAGGTATGAAATGGATGGATACGGACCGTGATAAGACAGTTCAGATTATCAGAATTACTTCATCCCTTAAAGATAATGACTGCAGCAACATCCTACCCTTTGGCAGAGGAACTCAAAACATGAATAATAATTATCACCCTCAGTTCTGCACTGAAGATCTGCTTGTATCTGACTCTTCTCAACTTGTGAGAACTCAGGCAATCCCAGCCCAAGCAGAGATCTGCAGAATGCCAGTCATGTCCTCTTTACACCGTGACAGAACAAGCCACTGCTTGTTTGAGCTATCAACAGAGGTGCTGGTACCACGAATCCCTAGCACCTCTGGTTTCTCTGTACACATGCTGACAGAAGCAACTGCTGTTGATCTGTCAGTGAGCTCTTCACCTTCCAGAAGTCCACATCAGAGAGACAAAAGCTTTTACACATCCATCTCTCTCAATTTGCCAGGCACACCAAGAGGAGAGCACGAAGCAGTGCTAACTGACTGGAGAGCTGATGAACACTGTAACATTGTGCTGCACAGGCAGCACAGTCAATTCCTGCAGCAGACACTCATTAGATCAAAAGTGGTTCTGCTGGCAATTTACTTTTCTTGATCCCACTGAAAAAGAGTTTTAATCTCTGTTTAAAACTTCACTTCTACTTGCTGCCCTGAGGAAAATTAAGGCCAGATAAATGATTTTCAAAGACAAGACCGTTTCTTTTCTTCCAGATTCAGAAAATGATTTTGTCTTGATGAATAATACAGACTTTAGTCGTTTAACTTAACTCTGAGCTACAAAGCACCTCTGCTCTCTCCAGGTAACCACGGGCACATGCATTTTTAACACACCTGTCTCAAAATGAGTTTGCAGACCAGGCAATCAAAAATCTACCCTGTAACCTGGGTAATGAGACATATAGCGCCATTCGAAACCACTCAACATGCAGCCCCATGCTGCCACTTCTCAGATTCGTTTTATTAAAAATGGCTACATTGTAAAACATTTCTTTGTTGCGGGGGGGGTGGGGGTAGAAAAGAAGTTCGGTTAAACTAGTATTTTTTGTAGCAATGTGTACTTCCAGAGCTCCACAGAAACCTGAAACCTCACCAGAAAGTATAGAGAAACATCACTGGTTATTCCACAGCATCAAAGCAAAGATAATTTGAACAGAGAAAAGAGTTTCCTCTGAATTTGCTGGATCTAACACGAATATTGTATTGACATGTCTTTTTCTTTCTCATTTCTAATTCCCTCCTTGAATCCACACACCAATCTTCTCTCCACATTCTAACCACTTGTGCTTTTGACACCACATCCCAGCATGTTTCTACACCACTCAACATCTCCACCACTTGGTTCCTGAGCAAGGCAAATAATCCAGCCTCACATCAAAGCAACAGGTAGGAGCAATCTGAAAACTGCACAGTTTCAGTAATGGAAGACAGCAAGGAACAAGCAAGGCCTTATTGCCAAACAGCAAGGAAAATTAATGAGGCTTTCAAATGTCCAACTGGCAGCGATAGTGCGTTAAAAGAATGTAAAAGAGGGGAAAGGACCATCTGCCTGCCAACTATGAGCACTCTCTGGCTGGTGCTAAAAACTCCACTGACTGCTGGGCTTGAAATTCAGGTATTAAAGTTTAAGAGATGTGTTCAAGACTTTTATGAAATGAATGTGATTTACACCAAAAGACACAGCCAGTGATGCTTTTTATCTTCTCTTACTTTTACTAGTCTTCTTCCTCTAAATGGATTTTCTGGATCTTCAACCACCAGTAAAATTACAGCCTTCCAAAAAGGATTCTTTTAAAATTACAATGAATCATAAAATACATGAAACAGGGGTTGATATGTAATTCCAGATTGCTTGGTCATTGAGCTGAAATAAAAGAAAATGGTAGCCTAATCATCAGGATGAATGTGGCAAAGATAGCCTAAAAAGAAGTATTTTCCTCTGAAACCTTTCAGATTCAGATCTGGTAAAGACAAAAGGAAAGGCTTCTCTAGGATTTGGTGGCAGCTGAGTCTATCTTGAAGATAAGGCACTATTTGACTATTAGTGATTAGTATTTGGTTTGTGAAGTTTTACAATAGTACCTGCAACTGACATTACCCCTAACTCACAGCTGGGAAGACTGAAGTATCACAGTTACATTTGCACCATGTATCACACACACACACACCACCCCCCCTTACACAGTTTGGGGACAGCAATCTGTACTAATCATGCACAAGCCTCCATTCAGAAGCTGTTCTGACCTATCAAGCAAAATCACTTTCCTCGGGCAGTGAAATAAACAGGTTCAGGTGGAAAAAACCAGTACAAAAAAGGGGGATTAGTGGCTTTCCACTGCATGGACTCATCTTGTTCAAGGCCTGTAGTGCCACATTTTCAAAGGTATCCAAAAAAACAGATTTATGTAGAGCCCATAAGATGCACAAGTTGGTTTAACAAAGGACACGCTGGAGTTTGAGCTGAGCATTAATAGTGCCACTGGAAGATGTACATCTCCAGAGTGAAACTTGTAGTAGTATTAAATTGCAATTTATAAGAATGACTCTTACTGATCACTGACATAACGTATGGTAGCAACTGAACCACCTACTGTGGATACAGAAAATGCTGCTTGCAAGAACTTTTCTTGCTTGTCTTTGGTCCTGTGGGAGAGAAAAGCCTCTCATGAGAGTTTATAAATCAGGGACACCTGCAGACCTTGCTAACCTTTGTTTATATTACAATAGAGAAATATTTTGACAACAGGACGTTAGCCAATCACCCTTAAGAAAGTGGCTGATCTTTTAACCAATTAGGCTATGAAGAAAAAAGATATAAAAGAGTTGTAAAATAATTAAATAAATCACTATTGCTGCACCATCCCTGCCTCTTGGATCTCTCTCCTCCCTCCTACTATTGCGGGAGATGACGATAATCTACAAACACTGGAAAAGTGTAAAAATCTAGCAGGAGTTAACTGGGGGAAGGGGCAAGAAATTAAAGAAAGTTTAGGCTGGTTGTTAGACAGAGTTCATGACTGGTCAATGATATGCCTCCCCCAGGGAAGCAATAGATGCTAGTTATTTGAAGCCAACAGGAGAAAATGCATTGTAGGGAACAATCGCACAATAGCAAGAGATAAAGTGGATAGGCTGTCAGCCTTTTCCAGTTCTAGTTAGCTTATGATTTATTAATAATTCTTCTTTGGGTTAAAAGGTTAAGACCCACACTATTCTTACTGGTCCCCATAAATGCGCGTTACCCAACAGACAGACAGTAAAAGTTCTCCCTGTACAATGTGCTCTACTGTCACCTTGCAATTACAGAAATATCATGCAGGGAAGCCTTTTCACCACAGAGATTTTACTTGCCAAATGATGGTGAGGATCACTTTAACTAGACCGTCCTACACTTTGCAAAACAACAAGAACAAGAACAAAAACAACAGGAACAAGAGCAGTTGCACCTTGTTCCTCTGAGACTGAGTGTGCCTGGAAGTTATGCCTGGATGAAGAGAACAGGTTGTGATTAAGATCTACTGAGATACCTGGAGCAATTCCGGGCTCTGGCTACAAACACTGTCTGCATTCCTAACAGCTGCAATGCACTTTCAGCTCAGCCTCCAAACTTCAAGACACTTTGCATCAAACCTAGCCTAGGTGGACTAAGAGCCCATCGAACATCTCACACTGCTTCTGGAAAACGACATGACACAAACAAAAGACAAAGTGAGCAGCTTTATGTACAGACAGGATAAAAGACGTGCTACGAGCGGGAGTTATTTCAGGTGAGCAACAAGGAGAGGCATTTGGAAAAGGAAGTTTCCCCATCTGTGGAAAACAAAGAAACTTGTTGTCACTCTAGAATTAAAAGCCTATGTGGGTTACCAGAGATGAAGGAAACAATGTCAGGGGAAAGAAACAAAAGGAGGAGGTTTTGCAATGATTCATCTATCAGCCATGAATTGCCATGTTCAAAGGGTGACTCTGGGATTCAGAAGAGAAGCCAAGCACGGGAAGGAAAGGAGCAGAGATTGTATAAGGACATTTTTTATTCTCCCTGGTTTTCTGATGCCTATTCTGCATGAAAGGACAGAGCTAGTGGTTTAGGAATTCTCTGAAAATCCTATTTCTCTTATCTATCATTCATGCCTAGAGAGAAAAATTGTTGTCCAGAATGAGCTAGGATCTAGAAATACAAGGATACAGGACTGAAAAAGACCACATGAGAAACCAAGGTTTACTCCCTGCTCATTTATTATGGTGGTTAAAGGCATAAAATTAAAATGCCTGTGGTAACACATTCCTGGCTTAGCCAGGCCGAGGTGAGGCCTCCCGACTAGGAAGAGCTGCGGGGCACACAAAAGCACCAGATGTTTGCCTGCTGAATGACTAATCGTGCCCTCACCCTCAGTAAAGTGTTCGAGTGGCATGAAGAGACACATTCTTGGCTTCATAAACAGCTAACGTTAACACTGAGGAGAAAATGCCATTAAAAGTCTGTACTTCAGCCCAAGGTTGGAGTAGCTGAAAACTCCTTCTTCCCTTACCACTCTGAGCAGTTCCCCAGACAGATGGGGAGGTTTTCTGCTGAAACACAAACAGCTGTAATCACTGGATTAGGTACAGTTCTGAGGATTAAAGCAAAGGACAACATCCAAGCACTGCAGCCTGCAGGGACTGGGCAGAGGAGTGAAGGGCCTTGCCCTGCCGGGAGGGCAGCAATCCTGTCAGCAGCAGCCCAGCCGGCAGCAGTCACGAGCTTGCCCATTTCTGACAGTGCAGATGGGAATCAGGAAAAGAACAGAGGTCACAGGGCAAACAGCGTCAGAAAGGTTGGAGCTCAGCCCGTTTCCATCCAAAAAATCCACATAATTTACCAGCCTGTAAGAGAGGCAATTCAACTGAAGTTTGCTCTTGCTCTTGGCGGGATTTCTGACAGAAAAATGGCAGACCTGCCCTCCTGCATTCAGCAGAACAGCTCCACAGTCTCTAAGGAGAAGTTAACACAGCAGCACTTCCATGAATCAGGAACTCTAGGCTGAGAAATACTACCCTCAAACCCCTGACCAAAGAGGGCAGCCAGAACCAAAAGGTTCTGAGAAGCAGTGGCTGTGATTTTCCTTCTCAGACTGGTTTCAACAAAGAGCAACACCCTAGAAGTTCTCCTCTGTCCCACAGGTACAACACCCTTAGCAGAAGTGGACAAGTGCAGGAATCTGTTTTTACATGAGTCCTTCCTGATGGAACAGGATGCCAACCAAGCATGCTCTAGATTTTTTACTAAAACTCCCTGTCAGACTGCCAAAGGTATTAAATAACAAATCTGCTTATTTTCAACCATGACCACAGTTCAGTGCAGCCAAGTGAAAACAGTCCCTTGCAGGTGGACAGCATACAAAGTGCTACACCCAGACCCTGGAGAGGACACCCTGCCCTTAATGATGTGTATTCCAGCTGTACTGCAACAGATGTACAGTTCCCGTTCCACTTTAAAAAATACTGGCTTTGGTAGACTCACTAGTTTAAAGGTAAAATATGCTATTGGCTCTAACTTCAATTGTACAACATTGATCTATTCTACCTTCTATTAAAATACAATCTTGGTAGCCATCCATGTCGGATGCAGTAATGAAAACCAACCTGCTTCTACAGACCACAAGCCATTCTAAATGAGAGGAACTGTGAATTGGGCATGCCAGTAGGAGTGAAATGAAAAAACTTCTGAAACAGTAAAGATATGCACAGTCCTCAAGAATACTTGGTTCAGGTTGGAAGACAAGTATCTTCAAAAGACAGCCTGACTCAAAGCCAGTGGAAGGAATTTTAAGACACTCTCCCACTGATTTATATCAGTGGTCTTTGGATCCATAGCTGGAAGTTCATAGCTAGTCCATTGGTTTTAAATTCAGGAGGAACAAATACAATAACTTCTTGAGTAACTTTTAGAGGGGTAGTCTATAAAGACAATTTGCTCTCAGCATTTTAGAACACATCAGAGCTGGTGCCAGCTAATCAAGCTGATGGAAACTTCAGTGGCTGTTGAATGTACACTTGGAGAGAAGAAAATGGGGAGCATCTTCTTTTGCAGCCCACTTCAAAGTGAAGTTATCTAGGGAATCACAGGAACATGGAACACAGACAAGAGAGCTTTGGCAACTCCTTTGTAATCCCTTAGTCCTGAAAGGAAGCTCAACACTAAAAGCTAGCATGCGAGCTGTAATGCACTGGAGAGGTCTGGCTTTCAATTTGAATGCTGAGGTTTGGAGGCTCATCGGTTTGGAGGCTCATTGCCGACAGCAGCCACAGAGTCAGCAGCTTGTTTCCAGTTCGTGAACTCCATATGCAGGCTGGATTTCCACTTTGGGAAGAGGTGAAGGGAAATAATTCAAGTTATCATGCCTTTAGGGTCTATGTTTTTTTAATTTCTTTTTTTTCCACCCAGGCTGGCACATGTCACTAGAAGCAAAGCCAACACTAGACAGTCAGTGTGTCAAAGTGACTCACCACTGATCACTGCTTGTTACTGGGAGCACAGATGTGGAGGAATCTAAGAATGGGAAATGCAAACTTCTTGCATCAAAGGAAGTAAGGGTGGCTAATGCCAGCTGTTCTGCAAATAATTTGGGGAATTAAGTGAAATAGTTAGCAGCAGCTAACTGGGGGGAATCTATTTTTTCTGAAAGCACTGCTCCAGCAGGGTGTGTTTCAGAGATAATGCTGCCAGTTTGAACTAGAACATCTTGTTTTTAATAGCACATATCTGCCCTTTCTGCTGTTTTGATGAAAGAAAGGGTCATTTCAAATGGAAATCACCAAATGGGAGCTGCGCTTCAGACTAATGATTTCCTATGCTTATAACTAATATAACAGGGATTAGAAACCATTTAAAATACATAGCACTTTTTAGGTAATCCTCTAAAACAAGTTTTGATTAATTCTTACAACTTTAGAAAATGCTGTCGTCTTGCTTTTCCTCAAGCATTATTACTTCAACAGAGCAACCTGATACTGACTTCCAAGTGTTTGCCCAAGGCATTGAGTGAGCTGCTGGTAGAGATGAGTTTAGAAGTTAAAACTCACCAATTCCCAGGTTTGTATTTAAGGAATCACAGCACACATCTCTCTCAGTCAATTCATGTCCCTTTCTAACTGTTACCACAGACCAAAGCAGGTGACATTTATACTGAATTACTTAAATGCAACCAATATTAATACTTGCGATTCTATAGTTGGCCCAGGCTAGGTGTTCCCAGAGATTTACAAATCCCAGTTACCAAAGCCTTACAACATCCCTGTGAAGTACTAATTGCTTTGTAGGGGGGCTGAGCAATGAACCATGGAGTGTTCATGGAACATGTTCATATTCACAGAGTAAGCATGTGACAGGACTTGATGCTAGCCATGAATGCCAGGTCATTCCCAGATATTTCAAGTGTTCTCCAAGTCTTCAAACAATGTTCAGATCAAGAGCCCATTTTGCCATTTCGTCAGTTCAGTTTTCAGCCAGAAATGTTCTCCTCAAGAGGCACAAAGAAGATATAAGAAGACCCTGTGTTTTTAAACAACCTCAGTAAGGACAGACAGCCACATACAGAAATTTTGTAGGGTGAAGGGACCAGTCACAAGAGACTATTGTTTTGTTCTCTAAACAAATTTTGGGGCTGTGTGCAGTGTAACATACATACCATTTAACCTTTTAACACTGTTAGTTGTAGGTGCCAATAAACTCAATAAGGAAACATTTGAAATCAGTCTCACCTAACTGTAAAATCGATGCTACCTGTCACAGCACAGTAAAATGCTACAGCTCCAGCTGTACTGTATGGTTGTAACCCCCCACTGCATGAAAACACACACAATGCTCTCTACGGTGCTGAGGTCCTGTTAAAATAATTTTCATTAAATGCCTCAAAGAGCTAAAGAGATTGCTATCTGAAAACACAGAGAAAGCATTTAAACCACAAGGTGCTTGAATTTCAAATGGATTCCTACTGCTGTTTGAGTTATAGAGACAGGCAGAGATTCCACATGAGTGGCACTGCACAAGTTACAATCCACAGAGTAACTTCTCATCCCCAAAGAACTTTTGATCTCAATGAACAAAACAGACTACATGTACTCTAGTGCTCATTCACTGTGGAAAGCTGAGGCAGAGCACACTCATCAGACATCCTCCTGGAGCTGGTCTAAACTTCCTGTCCCAGCACCATCTGACCTCTGCGTCAATTAGAACATCCGGCAAAAAGGAAATTATTGTCCAATAATCCAGGATGTAAATCTAAAGTGCAATAGGTAATTCCTATTAACTCCCCAAGCAGATACTGTATTGCACAGTCAGAGCATCTTCTTGTGGTTGAGAGGATCACACTACACCACATGAAGGCAGTTTTTAGTTACCATTCCACCACAGGCAGGAGATGCAACCACTGCACAGGTAGGCACACCTAGCTGTGATAGCTGACAAGGCACAGGCTGTATTAGCACTACCAATATCCAGGTACTTACTTCGACACTTGACACCTTTGCTGTTAAACTAGAGCCCTCAACAGCCATGAAGGAACAGTGAGCTTTCAGAGCTGATATGCACAGAGAAATAAAACTCTAAACCTATTAGGTGCTAAAGAGGTTTTAGTTTAAGTGACAGATTTGTTCCTTCACAGTTCATCATCTGACCAGGTTCAGCTATGTCTAAAAGCTCCAGTGAGGAAAAAAGAAAACAGCAACTTGTCACAAAACAGTCACAAAACACGACTTTTGTAAGTACATGTGAGTGGTGATGATTTTATGAATTTAACCCGTCCAAAGACAAGCAGGTGCCGAGAATTGTTCCCAATAACATGGTATGCAGCATCCCATTGCCCCTCTAAGCTCTGATATTCCAAAGTCTCCTCCAAATGCCTACTCCATTCCCTGCAATCCTGAAGAAAAGCCAGGAAGAGGCTCAGCACATGTAACATGCTGCACTGTAACAGCAGCAAGGGTGTTTTGGCTGCTGACTCCACAGTAAACCCTTTCTTTTCATTAAAGGTATATCCAAACAGTATTTTACTGGCAGACACAGTCTTCTGCTCAGACTCAAGACAGTAATTTACAAGCCTTGTTCACCTGCATCCTTAATTGGGGATCTCATTCGGCTACGGCCTCCTACCTCTCTTTCCCACATAAGAAATTCCAGCTCAGGAGAGGAGGTGCTTTAAACTCTGGTTAATTAACTCAGCAAGAGAAAGTCAGAGCTCAAAATCTACCCTCCCCTATCAGAAACTCCTTACCCTGCAGTTAAGAAACATGAAGATGCTGATAACTCTTAAACACTCCTCCCACAGGAAATATATTTCTCCCATAACTTCTGGGGAATTACTCCTATACAGTCTCAACATAAAAAATCCTGGGAAACAGTGACACCCACACATACACACACCTTCCCAGAGACAAGCACAGAGACACCAAGGACAGGCACATGGCTTTGCTGTTGTACTATTAACATAGAGCTTCCAACCTCCTAGATGAGTAGTGCAATGAAGACAAGGATATGCATTTGGGACTAAATTGTTCTGTTCTGGCACAGCAAGTCCAGGAAACTGGACCCCTGAACTCCTCTCTCAGCTCTGCCACTGACTGCACACCCCACCTGTAAGCCACTGAACCCTGGCAGCCAAATTTGACAAGTATGTGCCTTGCTGGAGGGGCATGGTTCTGAGATCCCTAGTGTCTCTAACTCTCCATGACTTCCATCTGCTTTGAGCTTTTAGTACCCCTGAGACCAGACAGGCACTACCAGACATCCAAAAATAGAGGCTGTACCTCATTAGCCTGTATGAAAAGCTGTTCCTCTGCTGTTCTACACAAGTAGCATACAACCATACACATTTTAGTACTGCTATCTCTATTAATACAACGTGGGGATGTTGCATATGGGCCCTAGTCTCTCTCTTTCCATTTCACTTTATCCTTCTCTAAAATGGAAATAAATAATACCCACAAAGCATGGTAAAGCACTTTGTAATCCCCAAATGAAGGGTTCTGAAGGTGTGAAGTATTCATAAGATGTACTTATTTTCAAACTGCAAAAAAGCTGGTTGCTGTGTTTCCTAGCTGTGTTTAGAAGACCTCTCTGCTGTGCACATCTGAAGCACACATCAGGGAAAGAAATGCTGTGATAATCGACTCCAAATCCTGCAATCTATTTGTTCTAGTAATTAAAGAAATATTTACTCAGGAAGCAGGTTTACACAGGATGAATAGTTTCTAAGAACAAATATGATTTAATTATGTGTAAGTGCAAGAAGCACGCTACATATTAAGTAGATTAATTTATGCTCAGTAAAAATATAGACAAAATTGGTGCTTGGCTATTAATTTCCTATGTTGGAGAAAAGAAATGGTAAGGAAGCGTTCACAGAGTTGCCTGCTTTAGAAGCCTATTTGAGTGTGATCTGTACTTTTTCAGAAAGAACCAGAATAAGCCCTCTGCATAAGATAACTTCATTTACTCATTACATTTTATAAATAAATTGTATTCTGAATTGTCAGAATTGTTCATTTAATGACACTATGGATAAAAAAACTTTATTTTTTAACACCGTAAGTATTCATAATATATCCTTCAACAGCATTCGGCCTTGCTTTGTAGGAAAAAATGATTTCCCAGAATGTACAGGGACTATTTCAAGGCCCTGCTTTAACATAAAGAATCCATCATATTTCTGCTGTCAAACAAAAAAAAAAATGTTTGTGGCTGCAGGACTGTCTTTCACTGCCTCCCTCTATGAGCTTAGACAAGAGACTTGACTTCTCTTTGTCTCATCTTCTTCCCTGGTAAAAGATCAATTTGTTCACTTAAGACTTGTAAAAGACAATGCAATGGGTGTGTTATATTACAGCTGGATAAGGCACAAAACAACAATGATGACTGTTTTTGTAAATTCTTCTTCCTGTCCTCTGCACATGCTACTAAATATAGTGGAGCAAGACAGTTCTAATTGATTCTTGTCTTTGTTCTTATTTTTCATTTTCTGCACAAGCTTCCTCTCTTTTCAACATCCTTGAAAACCAAGAATAATTTACTGGCATCCCACCACAGTTCAATGTGCTGTTACCACCTGGTTTTACCCCAGCCAGAAAGATGGCTTTTCACATTTGGTCCTATGTTTGCTAGTAAGCAGAAGACTTCAATTCTCAAGATACAGACTTTACCCTACAAGTAAAGTTTTTAGCAGTCTTGATGAAATGGAATATCACTGGTCTTGTGTGTGAAAATTCAGAAATGAATATATTTTAAGGGCATTTCCAGGTCCTACCATGGTTTAGCTACTGCTGAGCTCAGCTGAGCATGTGTTCAGCTGAATAACAGAGGTTTGGTTGATGCTGTTTGAGCTGGGGGAATGGACTAGGCAATGGTTATGGTCTCTTCTAGGAAAGTCTGGCCACCAATATATTAAATTACTGTCTGACTTTATCAAATGCAGCTCAATATTTCATTATAATCTTTAAATCTTAGCCTTTAAAAAATACCAAAGAGAAATTTAGACAGATATGGGAGAAAGAAAACACAACCTTTGAACCCCTCTGTTAAATGGAGGGGCCAACAAAATAAAAAGGGCTTTGTAGTACTTTGGAAATTAAGAGCAGACCATTTCTATCAAATAAATGCTGTTGTAGCTGAAACAACACAGATTGAGGACACATTTGTAGATTTCTGTTTTACAGAGAAGCTGAAGATTTGGTGAAAGATCTTCCTACATCAATCTGCTTTGAAGTGCTTCCTACAATCATGATAATTTGTTCCAGAAGCTGGTCATAATAGAAAACACCATTTCAATGCAGTCTACAAAGCACATTTCTATAAAAGCTTTCAGTTACACCTTAATTGTAAATATGCCACCGAGCCACTCATTTCTTCACTGGGGAGAGTTGGCTGTGGTAAGCACACATTTTTCCTGATCTCCTGCCTTCTAATCACGTCTATCAAGTCTTTGTGACTGACAGACATGTTAGCTCTGCTATTCAAAACAAATCAGAGATGCCTAAATTATACTGCATTTTAAAGAGGCACTGTCAGGTTGAAAACATGGGTCCATCTCCTGCAGCTCTGACTCAGGTAGTATGCCAATTTCAAAAGCAAATATTCATTGGATAAGAACTGCAAAATATTAACTTTTGGGGTTTTTTTAAGATGAAAAATCCAACTTTAACTTGCATAAATCGAACTCTTCCTACTGATGTCCCTTGTTGCAGGGTCAGGCTCTTGTCTCTTCAACAAATATCTTAGACCATTAGAACTACATGTATCAGATTACTTCCAATTCTTTATACTATTAATTTAAATCCCTGTTTCTATCAGGTAGAGTTTGCCATGGAAATAGTTCCACTGGCTTAAGACTGTTGTGATAACTTCACCGAAGCACTTCAGTAGTTCATTTGGTCTGTTTGTGGAGAAAAGTCTTACTCAACTCATGTAAAACCTTCAGAAGTTTTTTTTCCTTCCTCAGTTGAATCAGCTTGAGAAATGGAAAACAAAAAAGCAAACTTCATTATTTTACTTCTGTTTCTAATCAATTACTTCTGCATCTTATGCTCAAACATGTGGAAACCTGAAATTCAGCAGAAATAGAGATCATGTTGTTTCGCTTTTTTTTTTTCCCAATTAAAAATAAAAATGCTTCTCTTGGTTCTGGATTTGGCAACAGCATAATCTTGTAGACCTCATTTTGGAGTGTGCCTCTGGACCAATATCATCCCTATGCAACCTGGTTCCATAGATAAAAACTTGTCTTTGATTTTTTGGGTTCACAGTACAGTCCTTAGTCAAGCACAACCAGAGCTCTTCACTGAGGCTGCACTCGTCTATCTGAGAGTAGAATTGGGCTCTTGAACTTTTCATGGACATCCAAGCCCTCTGAGAGCTTTGTAAATGGATAGCAGAGTAGGCTGCCAGAAAACAAAGAGTTTTCATTAAATGATAACATCTTTCCAAACTAAAAACAGAAATTGTACTACTTATGGAAAGATTCGAGCCTCTCAAACCACAAGGATCACAGTTAACGTTAGTGCAGCTGAACCCTATACTAGTATAGCTTTTGCAAATAATTTAACTGTTTGCCTTGTGTTAGCAATCAAGAACTCAGGCCAGTAAGCTCTCAGCCACATGTCATTTTACTGAAATTAGTAACACCTTCATGAATTCGTACAGATTGCAAAAGTGAGTTTTCTTCTGCAGGCTCAGATCTTACACTTGCAAGAATGGAATGTCTTCCTCACCAGAAATTCTACCTGAGCTCTGCCCTCAGTTAGTTTAAAGTGTCTCTTTTCTCCTTGCCTGCATCCCAGTGCTCCTGAATGAGAGTCTGGTTATGCCCAGGCAAAGAGCAGACAGATGTTTTGACATTTCCCTGCAGAGTTCCCCTGATACAATACTGCTCTGATTTATGAGCAGTGCTGCTACTGCAATCCCCACCCAGCTCCAAGCCATCCTCCTCTGCCAGTCAAAACCTGCTGCTGCCTTTTACCACTGCAGCTACTCCAGTTCTTCACTAGGTGTGTAACACACCAGGCTCCTCATGCCAAGAGCTTCCTATACCACTATCCCTTTTTTCTGCCTTCCACCTTTACAGTCCTTATCTCCTGCTGTCTATCTGCACAGTTCTGCTCTACAGTCTCTGCTGTTCCAGTTCTCCCAAACCTTTGTGTCTGTCAATACTACTGTCTTCTTTGGCCAGTAGCATCGTTAGAAAGTTCAGAGAAGAGCCATCAAGCAATAAGGATTGAAAAAACATTGGAAAATCCAGTATCATACTGAAATATCACAGAAAAATTAAGAGATTGCTTGACTGCAGTTCACAACTACTTCCACAGCAAGAAAATGTGATGCTCTCCTCTTTGGATACGAGCGTAACAGGACCACGAACCTAGCAACTAAGAGGCAACATAATCACAAGAGTTGCTGAATTTTAAACAATTAACCAAGAATTGCACGATGTTCCCTTCCTTCATAAATGTTTAAATCAAAATTGGATGTTTGTTTAGAATAGTTGACCAGCTTGAACATGAATCAGCTCAGGGAAGTTCTGTGCCTTCAGGGAAGGCAGAAGAAATGACTGGAAGCACCTTTCTGGAATCCATCACTGTGGGAAGAAGGACCAGATGGGGAAGAATCCCAGGAATCAAAAGTAAAATGCAAACTAAAGGGTAAAATGCTAAAAACTCTGTTCACATGTGTTCTCTCACAGGTCAATGAACTCCATTTGAGTAAAGACCAAATGACCAAAGACTGCTTGCCCAAAGCACATCATCCTCAAATCTGTCCATGAGTTTTCAATGCAAAACTCAATTTAGACTTGTCAGCCTTGATGTGCTTTGTTTTCATGAAACCGGGAGTGAAACATAGCACTGGCAGTAATCTTATCCAGTCATCTTAACTAATTTAGCATTTTGGATGCCTTAGCTTATGAACTTTGCAGAGAAATTTTTGGCAAAAAAGCATGGCATTGTAACATCAGCCTTCTTAAAATTAACTCACGCCAGCTATTCTCAGTAGTACCATCATTATCTGTGAAACTGTGCTCAAATGAAGAATCAATAAATAAATATGAAGAAGAAATTTAGGGGAAAAAATGAAGTGCTATTAGCATTCCAGAAGAGTAAATAACTCATAATTCTCTGAGGCAAAACAGTGAAGCCTGGATTTGCAAAGCTACCATAGGCAAGAAGGTGTGCAAAACTCATTCCAAATATAAGCTGGTTTAATATTTCAGAGACTCATTAGAGGGAACACATAGCATTAGCAAAATCATGTTTTGTATTCCTGATGTACAGTCCTAGGCAAATACAGAAAGTATACAGTAAATTACTCTCTCGGGAACAATTCCTGTTGGTTAAGGGGCGAAAATGTTAAATTTTAAAGATGTTAATCACTTTTTTTTTGTTTTATTTCGACGTGTATAGATGCATGTCTGGTATGCGTATGAAAATGCAAAATAGAGGAATAATCTCTAGTTCATCTTGAAAATGTTAGGACCAATAGTGCACATGCAATCAGGGTACTTATTTTCTCAAGCCTTAGTCACACTAACTTACACTGAACTGTTTAGATGAGTAAAGGATTTGCACGGTCAAGTTACCTACTGGCAATATCTAGCATGGAGATAAATGCATGGTCTTGTGAGGCACGAGTTTAGAGCTTTGATGCAGGAAAGCAACGAGATGAAACATTTTATTCATAGGATTTAACTGCACATATAGAATTAAGTATTTGAATAAGTGTTTTCAGGGCTTGTAACCTTGCCTCTGCCACTAACACACTCTACAACCTTGAACAAGTCACATAAGACCAGCTTTTCACAGACCTCAACTTTTAATTTGTACAGATTTCAGTTGCTGGCAACCCTACCTGGCACCCATCTGCATCATTATTCATGATATCTTTACCAGATGAGCACAAAATTCTCCAGGCCACAATCCTTTTATGCCTCACTTTCTGTCCCTGATGATTATTACTTCTGACTGCTAGGCATGGATGTTAAAATGGAAATAAGGCTACGTTGTACTATTATATCACTTGATTATCCTCATAAAGCAGGAACTGTGAAATTTTTCATATTATGTGTAACTTCACCTCATCCTTTGTCAGTATTGGAACAGCACATGGTTACTGTGCATATTCTATTTTGCTCATGTTGAGTAAGTATGTATCTTTATCCTACCACAAGCCACTAATGATATTCTTTCCCCTGTTGTCTTTTGTTTTAAGTGGGTGGTTACAAGCTGCAATTACAACTAAAAGCTAAGCTCTCTTTGACTGGAGGAGCACATTGGACACAGGCAGAAATTAAGTCTCAGCTTTGTGTTTCTAATGAAAATGACCTTCATATGTGGAGTGGACCTCAAAAAGGTCAGAGAGTGAAATATTAAGTGTTTTATAAATATAGACTGATTGCCCTGTTCAAACCATGTGTTTGAAAATCTCCTTCTGGCAGACAATCATCTTCAATCAGGAAGGGAGAGCAGAGAAAGGACCGTGAGGCAGGGCAGGGGGATCTGTAATCACTCTAACAACTTCTGAGACCTAGCCAATTTTTCCTTCCATGTGTTATATATATATACAGGCTCCAAAAGCATCTCTTTCTGCATTCTTGAATCTACTATATTATCCTGTCAAACTGAGTTTTCCAGAGTGAACTTCCTACTCTTTCCTTTCTTGCGTTATTTTTTGCCCCAAATCTTTGATGTGCTGTAAATCAGCACCATAGGAGATAAATAAGCAACCTTTAGCTGAAACAGCAGGCTAAACAACTTCCACGTGGCCAAGCAACACAGCAAAGCAATTAAACCTGCCCAACAGGCCATCTGTAGTCAGACTCCTCTTCCCTTAAGAGGCTGGCCCCAAAGTACTCCCAGGTTTAGTTCCTAATCCTACCTCTGAGTTGTGCAGATGGTTCCACAGCACCCACTCAAAACCTCTTTGAAGTTACTATGAATCCACACAGCTGGGTAAGCTTGTTGTCCCTGATTCTGCTGCAAGAATGAGGATGTGGCCAAGGTCTCATGGAAGTTTGTTTCCTGCCCTTTGAGAAGACAGGCAAGATCTGCTTCTTTCCCACAAAACTGGTCATAACTGTCACAGCCGTATTTTGGAACCACCAATTTGATCTCTGAGTCAGGACATGTTCATACCACATAAGAAATTTTCATTCTGTTATCCTTTCAAATAAAATTGAAGCTATTTTTTCATGTTCACTCTACATCAGTAACCTGCACAAGGTTTGCACAAGGTTTGCACTTGAAATGAAAAACACTGCTTTTAAAATGACAAACACTGAACACAGGACATTTGTTACCACTAAAAAAAACGCTCTGTCTGTGGAGAAGCATAATTCATTCACTGATACATGCACCCACATTTTCTCCAGGGAGTTTCACAAATTCACATGCACTCCTAGCACTAGATTTTGCACTTCAATCTAGGCATTAGCTATAAAAGATGTGTAAAATCTTATGTAGTCAGACAGAAGCTGTTCCCTATTGGCTACATAATAAGCACCTTAGGTAGCTCCAGGGTATAAAATTATTCCAAAAGGGGTGTGGAAAAAATTACACTGCATAAATTGATTCCAGATCCACCTGTTCCAGGTGCCAGCAAATATATTTTGTTAAAGCCATCTGCTTGTCTTAAAAGCTAACAGTTTTTGAAGACTGTGGCACAAACAATCTGCAAAATATACAAACTTCAGAAGCCACAAACCCTTAAACTGCAAATGGCTTATAGATCATCTATGCAGGACTTAGCTGGGCTGTTCTGCAGGACTGCAGATGGCATCTCTACTTAATATCTGAGAGTATCCGGCATCAGAGTACGTCCTCCATAGCACAGAGGATTCAAGGCTACTGGAGGATCCATTCAGCATCACCAGATCCTCACATGATATTCCCAGTTATGGAATGGGTTTGCCTCATGGGTCTGAAGTTATGATGAAGCTTTTGAGTGCAGCACAATATTTGGCAGAAATAAAACTGATGACTGTGGTTCTTCTCTGCAGGTTGCTACGTCCCAGCTGGTCACGTGTTGCTGCACCATGGATAAAGTCAAACCTTTGAAACTGGCACTCTGCAATTTATTTGACTTGCAGCAACAGCCTAATAGGGAGTATGTTATCTAGACTAACAAGCCCATAAGCATTTGGCCTGCTCAAAAAAGCCACAGAGGTCAGACACTGCTACAGTTTGTGTTTATCAGGGTCTGGTTGTGCCGGGTGCTGTTTCCCGGAGACGCATTAACAACAATGAAGAACGTGCAGCACCTTGTAAGATCAAGCTCCTTCACAGCAGCTTCTGGGAAGAAAATATTCTGTGCTCTCTCCACAAATGACCCTTTTCTGAACACCAATGAAATTACACATTTGATTTATAAACACCCAAGTTGTTCACAATTGATTTGGGAATTAAAACTAGTAATCAGCATGTTTACTTATTGTTTCATTTAGAACTCACTAAGAAGTAAATAAAGACACACCAGTCCTTAACCAGCACAGTGCTTTGGTATATGTTTAATTACAAGCACATGAATAGCCCTGCCACCAATTCAGAGTCATACTTAGTAACTTGGTAACATCCTTCACATGCAAATTACCTCCCCGAGTTATTACATTTGGAAACAAAACAAACCCCCTTGGTTTGTAGATACATTTTTGATAACAGTAAGGCTTCTGGAGTATTACTACTGATACACTCATCTTCAGAAAATCACCTTGAGTGAATTTTTGTGGACCTTAAAAAATTGTGCTTTATATGAGTTCTGAAGCAGAGGTAACTTTGGGAGTCGCAGCACTGTAGTCAAGGAGACCCTGCGTGCTGAAAGTCACAGTTGTGCTGTCAGAGCTCTGCTGCACTTTGCTCACACAGTTTGAGCCTGGGGTAAGCAATAAATGCTGGCATGCAGTATTCTTTTTTTTTTTTTTTTTTTTTTTTTTTTTTTTTTTTTTTTTTTTTTGGACAACAATAAGAAGAGTGGTGAAATAAATACTGAGGTTAACTGTGCTTGAAGAATAATCTCCAGCAAGCAAAGCACTGTCCACACAAGTTGCAGGCTCAAACAGCTGTCAAAGTCTCACACACAGCTCCCCCTGAAACTAATGAAAATTGCCACCATGGACAGAGATGGGATCAGTCCTGGTACTGGGCACACTGGACAAGTCAGCAGTCTAAAAGCAAGAGAAACAATCCCTACAATACGACTATCTGACATACTGCCTTCAGTGAGTTGATTTTTGTTTCCTTAAGTAACAGAACAATAACAAAGAGCTGTTGACTTGATCCTCAGAAGTAACAACACTCGGACAGAGCCCATTTCAAGGCACAGCAGGGATAGTGCAATATGCCATGGTTTGTCTCCAGGACTGAATCACAAGGATCCAACCCAAAATTGTGGCATTTTACCTTCACAATATTCTGTCTGTAAAAGGAAAGTCCATCACTTAAGACTGACTTTGCAATCTCAGTGTGATTTGGTACTTATACAGCCGCTACACAATGAACACCAGTGAATTTTACCCCTAGAGAACCATTCTGAATTGCCTCCACCACTCCCTGCAGTGAAAAATTTACCTTTTTCAGTTTTATACCAGAAATCGTCTTGTGAGCATGATCTGCAGCAAGGCAAATCCAGTTGAAGACTTCACATTGGACTGCACCTAAACTCTGAATCCCAGCACCATCCCAGCAGTAGAACATCTTCACATTAAGATGACCGACACCCTACTCCTCAGCACCCTCTCTGAGGCTGGTCTGCCCCTGCTGCTGCAGCTCTTGTCATGAAGGCAGTGAGCAACACTTAGGAGACCCGACAAAGCTGGAGTCCAGTGCATGGCTTTCCAGTGACAGACCCTCAGTAAAACTGCCCATGGCTCCCAGAAAAAAATGAACTAAAAAGTGCTAATCTAATAATCCAAGCACATAGATAAATGAAAGGAAAAAAGGCTTTTAAATGCATTCTAAAACCAATATTTTATAAGATGGATCAATATATTTCTCTAGGCTGGAAACAAATGAGTTCTCAAAGAAAGTTAAATTTAGAGAAGAAAATGTTTGGTTTTCTTACTACGGAAAACAGTGATCACAATTCCTTGGAGGGCATTTACACCAACAGCAATCCAAAGCTAGGGCTTCATCATGCTTTCCCTAAAATCGGTACAGTAAAAACAGGGTACGGTTGCTGCTGTCAACCTACTAAATGTGAACAAAACTAGCTTTGCAATCATACAGCATTGTCCTTAATTTCCAATCGTTTACCAGCACATGGCAGTAATGCAACCACAAAGTAAAACAATTACGGCTTTTATCTTGCATGTTTTAGACAGTCACTTAACCTCTCTGATGTCTTTACAAGGAATCACCTAAATATGGGCTACCGGATAACACCCTAAATTCCCAGATCCCGGTTGATAGAGCACGCACTAGCCAGCGCTCGAGACAGGGAGGCGGCAGCGGCGGATCGCTCCCTGGCACTGTTGGATACTGCCCCCTTTTGCCGAACAGCAACGCAACAGCCCCGGCTGCACACTGAAATTTTGCCCGGCATCTATTTGTTTTCAGGAAGATATATTCATGCAGATGGTCTTATTTAACCCTAGTATGTCTGTTCGCATGATTATTCATCCTGACTAAAATAGAAATCTATTGTTCAAGCCATGTTTAACATCACAGAGTGAGCCAACTTTCCCTCTAATAGGGCCCTATCAAGCCTCAGCCCAAGTCAAGCAGCACTTTTACAACTGACTACAAGGTAAGAAGAAAAGAGTTTATAGTCTTGGGGGTATGGTCACCCAGGTCAGCCGTTGGCCTGGAAAATAAAGGGCAATCACAGTGGACGACCAAAGCCATTTTGTCCGGGAACTTTTTTCATCTTATTGCAAAGCAACTAAAATTCCATGGCACCACTTGTATCGAGCTGCTGTTGGGCTACCCACACTCCTACTGAACCCGTCCCCATGCCGTCATTTCCAGTCGATGTGAACTGATCAAGGCCAGTTTGCTAAAAGTTATTTTCTACACAGAACCTCATCCCCCGCATCTCTCTGTTCAAGCCTTTTGTCCTCTGGGGTTGTGCTTTTTCACTTGCTGGAGTTTGCACATTTTCTCCTCCCTGTTTGCCCCAGCTTTTTGCAGGAAGGGAGGGAGGTCACAGAGGGCAGCCACTGCCAATTCCATCAGCCTAACAGGCTGGGGGGATGAACAAAGCAAATATCTATATTCTGAAGGGTGGGATCTCTCTCTCCCCCATGACTTCAGGATTAGCGTGTCCCTGGCAGGGGAGGACAAAAACTTGGCCTCTTTAGGGAAAGAAAGCAAGATTGAGAGAAAAACAGGACAACTTGCCTAGACTTCACTGAAAATGCAAGAGGCATAACATAAAACACAGAGATTCCCTGCTATTGCTTAGTGCAGAGTCTACTTATCATCCAATCTAATCAGAAAAGTTTTAGTGCAAAAGGAGAAAAAATGAGAGCTATGGATGATTCAAGTGTCTGTTTAAAAATTAAATCTGTTAAAAATCTGATTAAATATCAGCAGGATTTTGCTTATCCACTGCCACTTTCTCTGCAGTTATGACCAGCTTTGTGCCTTTGGTGTGTACAAATCAGATGTATAACCAAGAGAGTACTTTTCTGTATGAGTAGTTTGTTCCAGCTAGCCTCACTCCTCCTCCTTGCCTTCGCTCACCTGGGATCTCTACTGATCTCAAGCAGCAGTAAGAATCAAAGCCCATTATAACTTCTAGCTTAGTTGGTTTCTATTTTGTGCACAGTGCAGTCATCTTGGGGTCTTAGCCTACCACTCAATCCAACCAGAGGCAAAGACATCAAACCTCTTGCAGCTCAGACTGTAATTTAGGAAAAGAAGTATTTTCTGCAATGAGAGTGAACACTTGCGCAACAAAAACCGAAACTTTACTATGAGTCCTAACTGATATATCCATACATAAATAGTTTGAAGAAAAAAGAAATGGGGGAAAAAATGTAAACCTCGAGCAAAAATAGATAAATAAATTAGGAAAAAACCCCCAGCAAAACAGGACCTGGCATCTACCATGTTTGGAGACCTTTTCTAAGGACAGGAAATTATCTAAGTCTAAACTGAGCCAACAGAGGAGAGTGAATCTTTAGGACATAAATACTCCTCGATACTTGTGCTCCACCTAAAAGCCCACGAAGAGACAGGTTCAGGACCGACTTGGCAAGCACACCTTTTGTTTGTTTCCTCTGAGGCGTAACAGTAAGCGTGCTCCTGGGCAGCACCAGGAGCAGATGGTAGTGCTGTAAAATACAGGTCTCCAACTTTGGTGTGGATATTGGAGCTGGATCGACAAAGGTTGTTTCTGGAAATCCTACCCCCCCCCCCCCCCATACACTCCCCATAAGTTTCTAACAATGCGCGGAGCTAAGAAGCAGCACAAGGCTCTCTGCTTCCCTCTCCCTCTCCCCTTCGCTTTTGATCTCCATCAGGACGTGAGCTGAAATTTAATGGGCCACCCCTACCACAAAGACAAATTACCATCTGAAAAACAAAAATCATTAATATCCCTTCGTCTAGGCTATCCGGCTTCCCACCACTGCACCCCTTCGCTCCCGCCACAGCCCCCCTCAGCGGGTTTAGGACGAGCTGGGAAGGTGGCGGGGAGAGGAGGAAAAAAACCACCTCCACCGCCACCTCCGAGCTAGCGTGCTCTCCAGCGCTGCAGGACTGCGAACACAGCGAGAAAAAAAATTGCCACTTTGGCTCCCCNCTCTGGGTGAGCAGGGGAGCGGAGCGGCGGCTCTGCCCAGCCCGGCGCTCAGGGAGTGCCGCCTCGGGCCATGCGAGCGGCGGCGGGTAGCGTCCCCGCGGTGCGGCCGGAGTTGGGACCGAAGTCCTCCCGGGCGCTCCTCTGTCTCTTCCAGGCGGCTCCTATCAGCACGGCTTCAACTCTTTCCATCGGAGACCAAGGGGAGGAGGAGAAGGAGGCGGAGGAGGAGGAGGTAGGGAAGGAGGAGGGGGCTGAGGGGGGGGGGGCGCGCACGCNCCCGCCACAGCCCCCCTCAGCGGGTTTAGGACGAGCTGGGAAGGTGGCGGGGAGAGGAGGAAAAAAACCACCTCCACCGCCACCTCCGAGCTAGCGTGCTCTCCAGCGCTGCAGGACTGCGAACACAGCGAGAAAAAAAATTGCCACTTTGGCTCCCCGGCGGGCAGATGGACGGCGCACCGAGCGCCAGGCACAAACACACCCCCACGCCCCGCAGGTTGCCCCCGGTCCCCCATCACCGGGCACTGCACCGGGGGCGGCGGAGACGCGCAGCAGCCCGGGGGTTCCCACCTCCCCGGATCCCCTTCCCAGCGCCGCCCGCTCGCCCCGACCCCTCCAAGTTGGGAAGTTTGCGCGCCCCCCGGCCCGTCCCGCCGCCCGCCCCCCGTGCNGTCCTCCCGGGCGCTCCTCTGTCTCTTCCAGGCGGCTCCTATCAGCACGGCTTCAACTCTTTCCATCGGAGACCAAGGGGAGGAGGAGAAGGAGGCGGAGGAGGAGGAGGTAGGGAAGGAGGAGGGAGCTAGGGGCTGGCAGCCCCAACTCGCACTGATGTCAACTAATATATTCAAAGTTCAACAGGGCATTTCTCTAGCAAGCGAATCGCCCTCCCCGCCCTCCCCGCTGGTTGCAGCCGGCCTCCCCGGGCCGGCGAGGGGTCCCGCGGAGCACAGCGGCGCTCCCCGGCCGGACCTTGCGAAGGGGGGCCGACGGGGCTAGCCCGGAGAGTAGGGGGTCGGGAATGGGGGATGGCACACTTTTCAGGGCGGGCAGGTTCAAGTGCCGCCGGCGTGGGGAGGACTGAGGGTGGAGGTGAGGCACCAGACAAGAGCGAAAATAATCCACCGAGCGGCGGAGCGATGTTTGTGTTCAAATCCAGCCTCTTCCCTCCCTGCTGGAAGGGGCAGGGCCGACAGCGTTGCTGTGGCTGTGATGGGAGAGGGGCGCGGGGAAGCGGCTGCGCTGGGGCTCGGAGTGGCGCCGCGGGGCTCCGGGCTCCCGTGCAGCCCCCGCGGCAGCGGCCGCCCGGACACACCGCCCGGCCAGGGCTACCATCGAACGCGGAGCGGAGCGCGGTCCCCTGCCCATGACTGAGCCCCCAACTCGGGCCCGGGGCTGTGGCCGCGTCTCCCCATCGCGATGTCCCCTTGTTCGCCGGGGGCTTATGGGGTCGAGATGAATCCGGGGAGGGAAGCGGTAGTTTTCCTACGCCGAAGCGCAGACAGCGGAGGAAAATCCGAGACGAGAGGAGCGTACGCGGCGCGGAGCACACGGGAGAAGCAGCGCTGTCCCTCCGCGGCCCGGGGGCCGCCCGCGGGGAATGGCTACGAGGCCGGGGGGGAGTGGGGGGGGGTGCATCAAACGTGGGTTTGGGAAGGCTGATGTGCCGCGCTGTCCCCTCGGTGATGCACAGCGCCTGAACGCCGTTAGCGGCAACCGCATAAAGCCATAGGATGGACCCTGCTGACGGACAAGCAGCCCGGCAGTCAAAGGATAAAAACCACATCTGGGCTGGTCTAGTGACATTTAAAAATCGCCAGATAAGAGCCTCAGTTATTTATCATCTGAATCCCCAGATAGAATGGCCTGCACTGATGCCGTTGCATATGTATGTGTGCATACATAATAAGGCTGGTTTTTTCCTTCTGTAAACTGATCCTGTCATTCATGTTGACAGTATGTTATAGCTATATAAAAACAGTGTAATTGTATGATGGCTCATCAGTGCTATGACAGCCAATTGTGGTGGCAGTGGGTGTGCTCCCAATTCGCATCTCAGAGAAGTAACTGCATAGATCCAGAGACGTTCATTATACAACATGTAATTGTTTGCCTGTTCGTAATTCTCAGTTCTTCCTTAATCAAGGAACTATATCACTACATCTGCTCATGCAGCAATGCATTTTTGATACCTTGAATGAAACAGTCAATACATTATTTATATGCATAACATTTTTTAACTGCTTTCCATTTTAAAACTCACACTGGAAAGCATAGGACAGGTAAAGGATACAAAATAGTTGCACTGTAGCTATGTATTCTGCTAGGAACTCAAATTCTGGAAGAAGGCTTGAGTCAGGCATAGTCAGGAAAGTGCTGAGAAAACTGCCCCATTCACAGTGGCATCATATCTGTGCCTCTTTTTTCTTCCCCATCTTTCCTAAAACTGAAAAAAACCCCGACCCTCTAGCTGAGGTTTTTTTGTGATAGTATCTTCTTAGAGTATTGTCTTAATTTACGTATGAATAGTAAATAACTGTCCCTCCATTTCCTTAATATACAGGATGATATCTTTCAATTTAGTGAATTGAATTTTGAATAATGATATGCTACAGCCTGGGGGAACAGAGCACAACACAGTGAAGTTTGTGTTCTGTGTTGGGACACTATTTGCCTTCTCTTTCAGTTCTACTGTAGAGCGAGTCATTTGGTTATCTAAGCCTCAGGGATAGAACACCTCACCAAATGCCACAACTACACATATAATTTCCAGAAGACAGCTCAACCTTTCTTCCTCCTAAGACTTCCAGATGCAGCACTGAGCATTGAACAATAAGTAGCATAAGACCACATAAATGTCTGTCTACATTTAAAGATATAATGGATAGTACTTTTCTATTAAAGAAAAGATTGTTTGTCCTAAAATCTCTCAGTATTTCCCTGCTATTATTTTGCTGTTTCCCCCACAAGGCTGGGAGTAGTTCTGCTTGTCATGTGCGTGTATGCATTGCTCAAAGACTCACTAATAAAATGTGCACATAAATAAAAGTTTTGTAATATTTCCATGGACAGTCAGGTCCTGACACCTTAATGCCTTTACACAGCATGGTGTCTGGAAAATCACTGGCCCGACAGGGAAACTACTCAAATCCTTCTGGTAAA
The DNA here is from genome assembly GCA_013397175.1 of Platysteira castanea. NCBI lineage: Eukaryota > Metazoa > Chordata > Aves > Passeriformes > Platysteira > Platysteira castanea. Next base: position 2,126,993 of record VYXC01003415.1, read on the forward strand.
GGGCTTGTGACGCAAAGCGTCAGTACAATTCTATGAAAAAGAGAGAAATGTCATGGGAAAAGTCAGGGTATTGCATATGAAGTGACCTGTATCAAACAATTTGTTTCCAGCCTCCAAAGGAAAGGATGTACCGGGTTCCTATTCTGGGCTTGGCGGAGGCCGAGGTCATGGCAAGACTCATCACAGTTGCTCGCAGAGGTGTTGAACTGTAACCCTGTCCAGAGCCATGGCCGCTGAGAAACGCCCTTTCCGCAGGGGGAAGAGACGCGGCCGCTGGTGGCTGAGAAGGAGAGGGGCGCTCGGCGGAGCGGGCGCTCGGCGCGGCTGTCACCGCTAGGTGCTGCTGGTGCCTCCCGGAGCGCCGGCCCCGCTCCTGCCGCTCCGCGGCGCGGAGCCGCCGGACCGCGGGGGCACCCCGTGAGCCGGGGGCCTGCACCCCACGTGGGTTCTGTAGCACTCGTGTGAGCAGCCTGCCCGGCCAGCCAGGCCAGCGGCGGCTCTGGCACAGGCGTTCCGGGAGCTGGCGGGGAGGCGAACACTGTAGGGAGAAGGGGCTCTCACTGCTTGAGGGAAGAGAGGCCGGCCGCCTTTGCTGCCTTCAAATTCAGCGGTGCAGAGCACGGAGAGGGACGGGGGAGAGCTCAAGAAAGTGGAAACCCGCTGCAGGGAGGAGGAACAGGACTCAGAGGGATGGGAGCGCTTTGGGCTGTAGGGCAGAAGGAGGCAGGATAACAGGTACGGCTGGGCTCTGGTGGGGATGAGGACCTGCAAGTGTACAACAGCTCTCTGGGGAAAGAAGAGACCAAACCCAGGCTTTTCGTGAGTTGGGTCATCTAAAGACAATCCCCCAAATTGCAGATAACGTGGTATTTTTGCAGCCTAACCAGAGCAGGATGTGTTAGCCTGCATTTCCACATAGGTCAGTCTATTTATGACTGAACTGTCTGCATAGACTAGCTTGAGCTTAAGCTGTTTTGGGCACTAAGAGAAGCTTTCTTGGTAGATGTTTTAGAAGGTGATCTAGAGGAAAATCAACCCTGGCCTCATTGTCTGGAGGCAACAACATTGACCCACACTTGATGTCTGGACCATGATTCCACACTAGTAGCAGTCTCATTAGAAAATTATTTCTGCTGTAGATACCCAGACCATTTCACACAGACTGAAAATGCATATATCGGTGGCAAAACTTTTAAATTATGCTGGAATTTAGAGCTGGGTGCATATGTTCAGACAATCACTACACTGGCCTACTACAAGTTTTTATTTGCCCATAGCACTGCAAGGGAAGAAGCAGAGTTGCCATGAAAAAATCAGTCAAAATATATGCAGCAGACTATCTTTATGCTGATTCAAATGCCTGACCGCAAGTGGAGGCCAAACTACCCTTCTAGATGGTGCAGTTTCCTCAAAAGAGGAAGAATACATTTCTAAACACAGTATCAGCAAATACTCAGAAGAAATGGCATGCAGCAATAGCAATCGTAAGCATTATTCTGAGTACTGAGATCTAGATCTAAAGCCAAATGGCAATTAGCCATAAAATATTTAGGTATATGGCTTTTTTCCTGAATTTAAAATAGATTGCTAAATAGCCACAATTGTGGTTCCCGGGCTCAGTCTGGTGGTGACAGTAACATTTTAATTTATACTCAAGATAACTCGAATTTAAATCCATGACACAAACTAAGAGTCAGATGACCTTAAAGCAAGAGAATACAAATGAGCTCCCTGGAGAAAAGACGCTGTGATGAAACAAATAGAATAATATATAGGGATGACTTGACACTGTCACCAGAATGACTGTATTTAACTTCTCTGGAAAGAAATGAAATGAGCTTAAATTGGGACAACTGCTTTATTTTCAGAGAATTGCATCTGAAGCCTACAGACAAGTGCTATACAGTTGTTTTCCCCCCTGAAGCCAAGGGCCAATCTTCATATGTCACTCGACATGACAAACTCAGCAAATGTCATCATACTTCATAAAGACAGACCTGAGTATTCCCACTGAGTCTCACAAAAGTAGGAAGTTCCCTCTGCAGACAAAGACTTGTGAAACATAAAAGTTGTGTTAACACAGTGATATACTGGGAGGAAGGGAATGTTAAACTGAGACACTTCTTGTTGCCCGGTAAGCATCTACACTGAGGTAAGATATACGGCACCTAGCAGTCACCTATTTGTTGGCAAATAAAAAGAGCAGTGAAAAATTAGATTTTTAACAACACCATTAGGAGGTTTAATACTACATCAAAAATTGCTTTCCCCCCTTCTAACTCAAGCTCTGAGCCTAGTGACTGTGTTTATTGTATATTACTTTTGCCTCGAGACTGGAAGTGTAAAACCTAGCATTGAACACCTTTATGGCGCTCCTAGACACATATTATCTGAGGGACTGAAAACTTCCTTGGTAAATACAAGTGGGATTTTTATTTTTTTCTCTGGGAAGCAGAGGTACCTTTACAATTAGCCTTAAGCTTTAATTTAAAGACATGTTGTTCAGCACATCAGACATCTCACTAAACACTCCCTAGAAAATCCACATTTTAATGGAAAGTGAATTCAGGACTGTTGACAGTTTATCTGCTGACTTCATATCCTACCTTAGGCAATTCAGCTGAAAGATGAGCTCAACACTGCAAGTTCCCATTACAGCCTTTGCAGTATCTTGTCCTACTCTAATTTTCCTTTAAAAAGCTAAATTAAAAAGCTTTACAGGGACTCACTTATACAACAAACTGTTATGTCCAGCAAGCTGAAAAGTCTGAGTCTAAATGTGAGTAGGTTTTGAAAGTATTAATATTCCTCCATTTGCTTACATGACCAATGTCTTGATAATGTGACTTGCAGTGTCTGGTTTGGAAAATGTAATTCTCAGTGCAGTGGGAATGTGAACATGCTGATAAAACTAAGTATCTGTTCTGCAGATTGTAGTTCTGTTGTAGTATTTGAAACTCATGACCTGGAAAGGCATTCAGAGGATTTAAGAAGTTCACAGCACTCAGTTAATACAGTGGCCTTCCATACTTGCATGTTTTTAATGAACTTAACTAAAAAACACACTGTACCTACTCAGTCTGTGATATTCAGATGCTAATAATTCAAATCAAAACCAACTGACTTTCAAATCTCACCCACTTTGGCCGCAAGGCTGTTTAAACTAAAAGATTAGGATAAAAAAATATTTTTAAAATAAAACTTTTTTAGTCTTCTCCATCAAAATATAAAGCACTTTCAAACACATATTTTTATCCTTAGGCAGAGGCCAACTAGTTTAGATTTCAGCCCTCCATTTAGCAGATTTTCAGATGAGTATTGAAAATAAGGGCTTAGAGCAGAAACTGTATTGTAGCTTCACCTACAATGGTTGTGGCAAAGTCACCAAGTCCTTCATCTCTTAAGAAGGAGGCCCATTGGAACCGATGCAGACAGATGAATGTTTTTGGGGAAAATGTGGTTTCAAATCCGTAGACAGGTTAGCTACAATTTCACAGGTCGAGACATTTCCCAACAACAAATCTGAAATGTCACAAAAAGCTCTTCCTGTTACTTTAGGGAAATGTAGCATATTGTAGCCATGTTCCCTCTTGAACTGCAAGACTTTGTGACTTGGCAATGCAATGAAAGGCCCTGCATTAGGGAAGAGTTGGATGTCTCCCACAGAAAGTCCTCTCTGCCCTTTTCACTGTTTCATTCTTTGAGGCAAGTTGGCTTCTCGCCCACATAAGGAGAAGGGTGGTGGAAGCAGTTCTGTGATGAAGGAGGATCTTGGGCCTTGGTGGAGTAGTAATATGTGAAACATGAATATTCCTTGTTGTTTTATCATTGGTAAACCTAATTACCAGGAAGAGGCTGGGCTGGATGTTTCTAAAGTGTGTAGCCTGTTTTTGTCAGAAAAGAGTTGGAAGAGACAGACACCTTTTTTCTTGCAGTACCTCAGCAAAGAGATTGTGGCATACTGCAAACATTGCAGTAACAGAACGCCAAGCACACTGTCACATTAGACTGTACTTCCCAATGGAGACTGCCTGCTTCCCTTCACCAGAAGTGTCAGTAAAGGAAAATGATTGCAGCAGAGTGGGTTAGTGCACCGAGAAGCTTTCTGCTTTGCATTTTCAATAATTAAAAACACTGTAACTTCTTCTCCAAAACATCACGTCTTTCCCTCAGCTTGGCCATCACAACATATAGTGGTGGCATCTCAATTATAAGGCACAACACATAGCAAGCAAGAGCTTCATAGTGCCTTCTTGAAGGCATGTGGTGCAGCCACACAGATCAGGCTGGTTGGAGCAGGCAAGGTCAAGCACTAAGTCAGGTATTGAGTCCCAGGTATTGAGCAGTGCACTGTTATTCTACTCAGATAATTCCAACCCCTTCCTATATATGTATGTAATGATATGTTACTGATTATCTATTTTCCATTTCTTTTCCGTGCGAAGATGTTAATCCGAAATACCTTTACTAGATAAAAACACACTTGGATATGTATAACCAAAATAAAATTTCTCTCTCTCTATTTTAATTAGTGTAACATGTACTGCAAAATATACTGTATACTCAGTCTAGTTTAGTGGCCAAAAATATTCCATGAATTCTGGTCAGCAGTTATCAAGAATTCTATTCCTGCCAGATAAGCTGAAAATTATCACTTGCTGACTAAGTCAATATGTTACCCTGCTGCTATGCCATATGGCCCTGGATGCTGAGACACAACACAACCTCATCAAGTGACACCCAAACTGGAGGAGTGGAACACTGGAGAGAGTAGGGTTTCCATTCAAAAGGACCTCAACAAACCAGAGGAGCAAGCTAGCAGGAGACTCATGAAGTTCAACAACGGCAAATGAAGTTGTGCATTGGGGTCAGCAGTGCCCCATGTGCCAGGCCAGGCTGAGGGCTGAACAAACAGCCCCACAGCTGGAGTTTGGGGCTCACACAACAGCTGCTCACAACCTGGAGAGACGCCAGGAAAGGGCTGCTGAGGCAATAAGGGAACACAGCACCTGAGGTACAAAGAGAGGCAGGGACAACTGCCTTGCTTAGGCTGGAGACAAGAAGGCCAAGACATAGCTACAGTCTTCCACTACCTTAATTCCATTGAAGAAGACAGACGTAGACATTTCTCAGGGGCACACTGCGAAAGAACAAAAGGCAAGTCACAAGCTGCAACAAGGGAAATACTGATTGGGGAGAGGGAAAAAGTCATCTCAGTGGGACTAGGGCATCACTGAGACAGGGGCCCAAAGGGGTTGTTCAGTCATCACCCTTGGAGACTTTCAAAACTTGTCAAGGCTTAGAGCAACTTGATCTGATTTTGAAGGTAGTCCTGCTTTGAGCAGAAACTTGGAACACATATCTCCAGATGTGCCTTCCGACCTGAAGTTTTCTGTGAATGCATCTCACAAAAAGCAGTTTGATAAGATACTAAATATCCCTTCCACCAGCCATAAAAGGTGCTCAAGTCTTGTCAAGGGTCAACAGAAACGGCTTATTACAGCAGTGACCTGTCTAAATCTCAGCTCTGATTTGATCTGGTATATAATCAGGCTAAATGCAATTAATTATTATATTGCCTATTATTATATTAAGATTGTCATAGCACGGTGAGATATACAAACCTTGACTCTGCTCTCCTTTTCTTCAGAGATGTGAGATTCAACAGTGATAATGAGGGAAGAAAAGACAAAAAAATAGAAATTGTTTTGCCCTGAACAATGAGTGGAACTGCTACATTTCATGTAAATATTATCACGGATCTATGATACAATCATTTCTACAGTCAACAGGCTCATGATATTCCTTCCTCATCAAAACACATAGGGTTACTCATACAAGTAAAGGGTTGTAGGCATGCAAATTAATTTGTAGTAAGATGGTTAAAGTTCTAAATCATGTATTAAATTACTTCTATTGTACACGTTTAACTTCATTTTCCAAGCTAGTCACATGCAACAGAGATGCAGTAATGTAGGTATTCCAGCTGCCGAGTGATTAGCTGCCTGTGCCTTCTGAAACTAGATTTGTAAGTCAGATCATTGGAAAGATCAGTGGTTTGTTTCCTGGATGTCATGAGACCAGAGAGGTGGAATATTGGCAGAAGATTAGGTTTATTTTTGTGTATGTGTTTGAAATATTTAAACAGACTAGGATAGAAATCAACTTGTAGGGTTATAAGCCCTGATCCAGCAAAGCAAAAAAGTCATAAGCAAGCCCATCTCAGGTGCACAAGGAGCACAAATATAGATTTATCCTTGAACAGAGGCCCAAAGTCCCATTAAAATTCAGGGAAGGACAGTGATATTCCAAGCACTTGCTTAAAGATAGGCATGTGCTTAAATGCATTATGTTCTGGGGTATTTTTACTTGTATATCCCTGCATGTAAAACAGGGAGCTTCCACCATCTTTGTTAACATTGCAGGCATTTCTGCACCTCCTTGTTTCTACTTAGAAGTATACTGCTGGCACTTTTGATTTTGCCACAGAAGAAAAAGAGCATTCCGATATGAGTTGTCAGCTTGGGTCTGATTAAACCAGAGAAGCCGGCCACCAGGTTCTGTAGGGTCAGATTGGGCTATAAACATTTATTCTAATGAATAAATATATTTGTACCCCTAGGATGCTTTGGTTGAAATGTAACAACTTCTCAACAGTCTGATTGGGACCAATATATAAACAGTCAGACTGAGATGCCAGTCAGTACCTTTGCCTCCCTCAGGAGCTTTTTCCTTTATTGTGTGTAGGTTTGCCTGTTAATGCTCATCATAGTTACAGGCTCTGACTCAAGACCTGTCATTAATCACTGCCTAAGAACACTGCATCAGGTAAGCCAGTGCATCAGATGCTGAGCTGAAGCAGCAGTACTCACTTCAAACTGTCGTTTGCCCCTGCCATAACAAGGAGAAAGATTATCCAGCCTAAGTACCAATAATTTTTCACTGCACGATTTGAAACAAGCTTTGGAGATTGGTGCCACATTGCTGCAAGTGATGGTGCTGAGGGCTCATGAGGTGCAGTCGTCGGCACTGAAACACCATCCTCTACCTCACTGCACATCCTGTCTTACACCGACTTGTACTTACTCAGAGGTGATCAGTTAATGAGCCTGAGTAACAGGGTTAGAATTTGGGTTCTCTCAGCTCCCAAGTTTGAAAGCTAGGTCTGAATAATCACATCTTTTGAGAGAGCCAGACACATTTTATGAGAGTTCAGATTCAATTTAATCCGGATTTTCATCTGTTCCATCCCTAAATCTTCCTCTGAACAGCAAGAGGAAGCAAGGCAAGACCTTTGCATAGGTGTTCAAGTATTTAGTTTCCAGGCAATCAGCAAATGCAGCAGTTCTCAAACTCCAATCTACTAAGACCACTGCTGTCAGAATAGTAAAGCATCTGTCAGTCTCACTGCTGTGATTTTTTGCTGCTGCTTGGACCTCAGGTCAAGATTCATTTAAGATTTCCAAAAGCTTTTTAGGCTTTTTTCCCCTTTTGTCTTGGAGTTTGGTGATTTTGTTTTGTTTGGGGTTTCTTTTGTTTGTTTGGGTTTTATTTTGACCAGCTAGACTCTGAAATAAGCATATTTCTTTAAGCTGTTTCTGTATCAGGTATCTCTGGCAAAAATCCAGCCATGAGCGAACTTTCAGCTGCTGCTGAAAACAAAAGGGCAACAAACAAGTAAGAGGAGAGAACCAATATGACAAGTGACCTGGAGAGAAAATTATGTCTGCATGCAACAGAAAAGAAGTCCCCAGTAAGAAGTGTAAATTCCTAACACTTCTGCCAAGAGAATGCTGAATGACAGGGTGCAGCAAAGCAGATGCACACCTCCTGTTGAAGGAAGCTCAGTTTCATATTGTTGCCAATAGTCACTCTAATTTTTGCTTAACTATTTTTATGGTAACTCCCGTCTATGTTAGAAAGTATTGAGAAAAAGGCTGTGACACTGGAAGGAAAAACAGAATCCATGAAAGATCTGAGGTGCAGATTGTGATGATACAGTATTTGAAAATCACTAAACTCATGCATTACAGTTCATATTTGCCATGTGGTTTCAGCAAGAGATGGTATTCTTCCCACACAATGTTCAAACTGTTCATTAGTGGATCTTGCAGCGGCTGCTGTTTTGCAGCCAAGGAATGACTGCACTTTAGTGGCAGGCAAAGGATCTCAATAGCTCCCAAAGTGCTTGGGCATTTTGCTATGTGGAGTTAAAAGTATATAAAGAAATATGTTTCTAATTTATTACCTTTTACACAGATGTGTGCTTTATGGGAAAGACTTGATACAACTGATGCAAATTTCTCGTGAAGACTCACCCAGGAATTCTTTAAGGTCAAATTGTAGTCTGTATATTTTGAAGAACCTCATATTACTGCCAAACTGGGAATGGCAGCAAGGCAGCTGGTATGGATGGCACCTTTCTTCCCACATTCACATATTCACTTTTCTAAACTGATATGTGAGTTGCCACAGGATTCCATGTCCTGCTTATTGTTTTCTGCGCTGATACACTGGCACATCCAGAGGTGATTTTTCACGTGTCATCAGAAATGTTGCAAGACAGGATTGGTTTTGTAAATACAAGAGATTACCTAAGTGATGGAGGACTCCTGTCTGCTATGCATGCAAGAATAAAAAGGGAGGGCAGGAGAGAGAGAGAACAAAGCACTATGTACCAGATAAAAGAGCAGGAAACCTGAATTAATTTGTGGAAGCAATAACATTTTTGTCAGTTATTCCTCTTTCCTGAAGGATGGAACCTCACTGATTGAAAGATGCTTAGGTCAGATAGGCTTTCAATTGTTGGCAAATAAGTTGGTATAGCCCTTGCAAAATCCAAAATCACACCCCTTTCACACACACTGTTGTTTTCCAGGGCTGCACTCAGCCTAGAGTATAGGAATCATCATGTTATCAATTTGGCAATCTGTTCAGATCAGTATCCTCTCTAATTGTAGTTTAAGAGTGCAGTGCCATAATCTGGTACTTTTTTCCCTGCTTTAAATCTCAAGTTAATCTCTTGAGAGACTCAGTACTTCTCTGGAGCACATGCTTTAAAATCTCTCTGAAATCTGACATAAATAATGCCAAAGCTGGGAAATCTTGCTATAACATAACTGACCAAACCCTCTTCAATCTTTTTAAGGTCTTGGCCTCAGTGGCTTCCTGTGACAATATGTTCCATGCTCAGAAAAAGTGCTTATTTTTATCAGATGCTTCCTTTTGCAGAATTCTCTGCTGTTTAATTTCTCACCCAGTTGTGCAGTAGCTTCCAGCCCACTACCAGGGCCCTGAGTGCACTTTTAGACCTGAATGACCTGATCAGCCCTGGAGCCCTCAGTTCCTGCCCATGATGATGCAGCAGCTCCCCACAGTTCTATCCATGGGTCCTATCGAGCTGATCCCTGTGCCTAGGGAGCTACTCCATGCCTGGGGCTGGAGCTGCCCTGCATCTCCCACTGGTCTGGTCCCTGGAAAGGGATGTCCTGCCACCCCCAGAACCCAGGGAGCTGCCAGTTCTTATGGCTCTCTGACACACGTTCCCTGTGAAGCAGCAAAATGACGTTTGTCTTTTCCTTCCCCTCCCCAAATATTTGTTATGAATCCCCAGAGAAATCTACTATGAGTAATACCCCCGGCCCCCACCAGCTGGCAGTTCCCTCAGTGCTGACTGCTGCCCTGAGTGGGACATTCCCAGTAGCTGCTCTGCCAAGCAGGGCCAGTCCCCTCAGGACCTCTGGACTTCAGGGGCTGCCCCCTTCGGACCTTCCAGCAGCACCTTCCTCAAAATCATTCTGTCCGTTCACAACTGATGAAATCGCCTCTGAAATCTCCTCATGAGAGCAGTGACAGGGACCCGACGGCCACCTGGAGACCTCCTGCCACACTCAGGAGGGACAGTCTAAAGTTTCCCCCGAAAAACCCAGGAAACCCTTTCATAGGTTCTCTAAATCAGTTGTAAATGAGAATGTGGAGCTCTGGCCACCATGATCTGCCATCACCCCAAAGATGATAGACCCCGCGCCTCCAGCCTTACCACCTCCTGGGTGACAGCCACCAGAGAGCTCCTGAGATGGCAGCAGGACCTGGCTCTGCCTCCCTGCATGCCCAGCACCGTCAGGGCACCACACCAGCGCCGAGGGAAGAGCGATGCCGGGCACGGCTGTCAGGGGAAGAGCCACCGCCCAGCAAGGCCCCCAGGGCCTCGGGGCTGGGCAGCGCTGCCCCTCAGGCCTGTCCTCCTGTGGGGCGACTCCTCCTGAGGGGCCACTCCTCCTGAGGGGCCACTCCTCCTGAGGGGCATCTCCTGCCAGGTCTGCTCATCCCGTCTGTGGGCCAGCACAGACAACAGCACCTCTACATCCTTCCCTTCAAAATTTAGCCGCATTTTGTCTGAGATGGCCAGAGCACCTGGGAGAATGCTGGGATTGTCCTTCACGCAGAGGAAGTGCACGGCTTTTGCTCTCCAAGGCCCAGGTTTGGTATCAAATGGCGGCGCAGCATGTCTTCACTGAAGGTTTTCATGGTGCAGAATGGCAAAAATTGATTTATTTTACTCAGGGAAGAGACCACAGAGAGGGGGAGATCTTCATGTCGGAAGACGTGAATCCAGCCCTTCCCAGTCATGCACTAAAGCCATAGCTACAAGCTCATCCATACTCTTTGGTGACAGCTCTCTAACTAAATATGTTTTCTCTGGTCTAATCCACTACATTGTGCTCTGCACTGAGATTGTCAGCTCATTGTAACAACTTCGGTTCAGGTTTTGTTCTCTTTTTAAATAATAGTGAAACAAATTCATCTGTGAGCTATGGATTAATAGCTGGCATGGATTTGGGCCAATCTACTTGAATGCATTCATGAAATTTCACTTTATCCCTGGTGTCTTTTCCTCAAGAATAATTTAAATTTTCAATTCTTTCTTTTATCTTTGTTGTGTTTCACTTGCTTGTAAATACACATAATACATCCTGATTTTGTTTGCATGTTGTTTGTCTTTCTTGGGAAAATAGATAAATAATTATTTGGTGAATAAGAGACAAACTGGTGTTGGAGTTATGCCAGATCTAACCTTGTTTCTCTATTGTCTTTGAGGGAAAGAGAAATGAAACAAACAAGAACACTTAAAGCATGTGATAAATTACTAGCTGTTAAGAAGAGCATTTTGGAAAACTTCCTTTCTAAGAGCATCTTTGGCTTATTTGATACAGTATTGTTGTCATACAGTATTATTGTACATACTGTTATCCAGGCATTCAGGTGTTGTTTTGAAAGGAAAATTCTAAACAAATATTGTTTGTATGATACTTAAAAGCAGCTGTCTACAACTACCAGTCAGGATCAAGTTCAGAAATTTCAGCAGCAGAAGCACAAATTCCTAAACTGAAGGAGGAACTCCTTCACCTAGAAATGAGTAACAGGCTATTACAGTCTCTGCAGCCAGCTGTAAAAGGGAAACATTCAGTACACTGCAATTATGCCATGCATCATAAGCTCTATGGTTATGTGCAGAGTAAATGTAGATTGATCATTATTAACTTACAATTTTTCTGAAGAATCAGCTTAAGTACCTCACATCAAAGAAAATAAACTCGTTAGAAGACGATGAAATATGAAAAAAGTCTAGGTTTCTTTTTTTTTTCCTTAAGTAGGTCTCCTCTATTGTGTCGTTGTGGATCCTTGGTTAGCGCTGCCTGGAAAATGGGCAGTTAAGGAGAATGTGTTTTATACAGAACAGCCTGAAATGGCAAGGAAAAAGAAAAATATTTTCATTCCTAAACATAGCTGCTCTGCCTCCTGGGAACTGTAGTCCAGGTATTGCAAAATCATGTTCTTCATTCTAGGTTGGGTTCCCTGTAATAAATAAGGAGATCAACATGCCCTTCTCTTCCAGTTTATTTGTACAGGGAAATGGTTCATCACAGCAGCCCAAAACACACCAAAGGAATCATACAGCCTAAAAAGAACAGTATAAGACAATCAAAGTAAATATATGAAAGACTCAGTAATGTTACAAAATTGGAATAGTAGGATTATTATCACTGCTTCAGCTGTATTTTTCTGCAGAGAACAAGCACCATTGATCAGAAGTATTTTTAATTAAAATAATTCTATCAAAAGCTCAGCTCTTCGCCTAAACCAGACTAGAACTGTACTTTTTTGGGTCGGATTTCCTGTTGACAAACTGAGCAGACACTGCTTCTGCATGATTCTTTCTCAGCCCCCTGTGAATCAGATTAAATGACAGGGGCTGCTCCCTCCAATTCTCATACATGAATTGCAGTGCTGAGATGCCTTTATTATCATGATCATGCCTTCTAGCAGAGATTGCTTCTCCAAAAGCTTGATGGAAACAACCCTCTTAGAGAGAAAGGAAGCAATTTTTTCCTCAGAAACAGTCTATAGGAGAAAACAGCATTCTCTAGATTCTGGCACAGTAGGTTAAGTATCATTTAGCAGGCATACAGAAAAAGGGTATACCTGACTGTTTTCTGACATACAAACACCATCTTAAATAGGCCTTCTGAGGGGAGTGGGGTTTTGTGGGGGGCTGTTGTTTCTGGAGAATTCAGTGGAACCCACTCTATTGTGTTGGCTGTTCTGGAAACTGGCATAATACTGAAAATAAAGCAACAATAATGAATCAAATCTACTGGAAACAGCAATGTGCTAGGAGGAAGAGATGTAATCCAGTAATGATAATACTAGCCTGTAATGTTGCAGACTTCAGTGTCCTGATATGCTGCAGATTTCCTGCATCCGTCTTTTAAACCTGCACATTCTAAGGGATTAACGCCTTCTGATGCTGGTTTTATTAATAACAGAAACACTTTCAAATAGTTCTACGTCCAAAATTAGAACGTACAATAGTCTTTTTATAAGTTTAGATTAGTGTAATGCTCCTACATTGTAGATTCCTGCATCACTGTTATTTTAAATTTGATAGGATGAGTGAATCTAAAGTGTATTCTTGTTCCGGTTTTAAAAATTTAAATAGGACTCAGGACTTTGAATGCAGGAATCTCAGCCTACCTAACGTCACAGCAACAAGGCCTGAGATTCTGGCCAACTAATCAAAACACTTACTTTAAAAAAGCTAAAAAGAAAAAGATACAGAAAAAATAGACAGGAGAGAAAAAAGATCCAGTCGAAAGAGCAACAGGACAGGCACTGATCTCTTCTCTCTGGTGACTGGTGACAGGAACTGAGGCAACAGCATGAAACTGTGTCCAGAAACACTTAGGGTGGATATTAGAAAAAGGTTCTTCACCCAAAGGGTGGTTGGGCACTGAAACAGGCTACCCAAGGCAGTGGTCACAGCACCAAGCCTGGCAGAGTTCAAGAAATATTTGGACAATGCTCTCGGGAACATGGTGTGACTCTTGGAGTGTTCTGTGTAGGCCCAGAAGTTGGACTTTGGTGATCCTTGTGGGTCCCTTCCAACTCAGGATATTTTGTGATTCTGTGATTCAATGAACAGGAATTCAGTGCTTGTTCAGGTTTAAGCCAAAGCTGGCAAAAGTAATGAGTCACCAAGGTCTTCCTCTAGAGCCCGATCTGCTCCAGAATTATCCGTAACACTGGTGCAATTCAGCACACAGGTGATGTAGGAAGTAGCCATTAAAAGATGTCTCACTTTCCTTTCATGACCATCTTGATTCTTCTTCAGTGTTGTTTTTTTAATGGCCCTTCTGAAGATTTGAATAGCTGATCCCTCCATTAACAGTAAACAGATGCGAGGTTAATGCAGTACATTCTTTTCTACTTGTGTTTCCTTTTTCCTTACCACAAATGATTTTAGCAGTACAATTAGGCTTTTTTGTTTGGATTAATGCAAGCCTTTTCCTGCTTTTTATAGACAAATCATTGTTACCTTAAGCAACTTAGCATATTGGGCATATGAAATAGTCACAAGCATCTTTTTCATCTGTTTGTATAGCAGCTAACAAAATAGAGCCATGCTCCATGCTGGTGTCTCTGCAGAGCTATCACAATGTAAATAATTAATAATAACAGTTGTTCAACTCTTGAATGGGAGTCTGTTGTTTGTAAACAAAGAACATTTATTTTCTCTGCATTTCTTATGACATAGAACATTAAATTACTCCAAAGGAAGGAAGCTGTGTTACTCATACACTTGGTGAAATTCCTCAGAATTCTGCAACTCATCAAAAGTGAAAGGTCAAATGGATTTATAAAATTATTTAAAATATTTTTTACTAGAAATGTGGGCAAATAAATATGATGTTTATGTTAACAAATTTGTCTGCCAAAATGCAATTATAAATCAAGTAGGCCTTGTGGTAGTACTGTCAACATGATAAGTGAAAAACAATAAACAGATTTGAAAAGAAGGAAATTTAAAAGGGCGTCTTAGTACAGTATGTAAATCCAATTACAAAAGCAAAATTGTATCAGAAGTCAGCTGAGCTTTTTCCACACAACATGCCTTAACAAAGGAACATGAGTTGACATTGCAGAAAAATTAATTTATTTTGCTGAGTCTCAATATGTAATCTTTCTTGTATTGTAATATTTAAGCATTAACAGGAAAAAGCCAAGAGATTTTGATTAAAGTTGTGGGTTTGTAATTCCAGAAGATTTGAGAGTCATGATTTTCCATTGCATAAAGCATATCATCCCTCTTGTGGTACAGACACTGAGTGTTTTGATTTATGTCATCCAAATATATCCATGTTCCTTATCACAGAATTACATTATATCTATATGCCAATTAAAGAAAAGGTCCTTGCCCTTAAAATCCTCCTATAAGTACACAGTATTAAAAAGAAGTTCATTCCCACTTAAGAGCTTGGCATTGATGCATACATAACCAATCAGATACTAATGTGACAGGGAAAAGCACAAACTCAAGGTAAGGAAGGTGGAAGTTAAGGTGGTAAGGAAGAATTCACAGATCACACATAGCTGAGCATTTCAATTTCTGTCTTTTTCTGACCATCTCAGGACTGAAACTAGAGGAAAAGGAAAATAAATATTACTGTAATTACTTGCAACACAGCAGTGTGAAGGTCTTCTAATCAGATCAGAACACTGTGGTGCAAGATGTTATCTGGAGAAAAGGGGTTTCCTCTTCCAAAGAGATGACAGCAGAATAAAAATGCTTATACCTTAGAGCTCTTGTCTTGAGGTTTGCTAGAAGAACGTAAATATTTGGTAATTCTTCATTTAAGACAAATTACTGAATCCAGCATTGCTCATGTTCTCATCAGAGAAGGCTTTAAACATAACCTTCTCAAGAAAATACTTGGTATCCCTTTGCTTCTGGAGACTCTGCACACCGAGTCCATCAAACCCTCACCTACACAGAGGAGCTGCAGCCCAGCTGCAGTGACAGAAACTCCCTGTTACTTACAGCACTAATGTACATGTAGCCCTTTTCCATGAGGCTCAGAGAAACCATATGCAAAGTTAGATAAAAGCTTACACATGGGAATTCACAGAGGAATAGATCTTCTGCCAGTGACAGGCAGAAGCTTTTGGGTACTTGGCCTCTTAAGCAGTATTCTGACAGTGCTGGGAACAGTGTATCCAGCTGACTTAGAGCAGGCCTGGGAATCCGGCAACAGGATTGGTCCAGGAATTTGACAAAAATGGGTAATGTGGTTCTCTTTTCTTCACTATAGCACTAAGACTCCATTTCTAAATGATGCTTAGTACCGCGCACTTGCTGTCTTTCCACAGTGACATCACAGACACGTGCCCTGTCATTGTCTCCCGTGTGAGCTGCTCAGATGTACTGCTTTCATAAACTTGGAGAACTATGGCACACTTCAAATCTGCAGCATTTTTCACTGTCAGCCTGTATTTCTCTGGTCACATTCACTGCATTGCCTTGCACTTTTAGTGCTACCATTTGCTGCTTGGCACTGACAAGAGCCTTCAGCAGGTGCTCAGTTTTCCTGCTGGATAACTGGCGGAAGGGAAAAAACCTGTCCCTTTCGGCTAAGTTCCTTCTGCAGCAAGCATGGGGATATGAGCTTGAGGTGACCCCATCAGCCTCAGCTGAGCCTCGTTCTATTGTTTTATACTAGTTCAGCTGGACAATGCCTTATTAGAGACTCAGTGCTGTCCCCCTCTTATATTTCACAGACTGCAGTGGCTGTTTTATGACCATGCCGTCCTTCTTCTTATTCTTTTTATGTATATTGCTTTTTTTCTGTGTTTCTGCCGAGACACGACTTGTTTAAAAAATAAACCAAAGCCAGATCCTGGCTTATGTCACCCTAATAACCTCAACTCTGTGGTTTTGTCTCTAGGGTCTACAGCTCATGACATCAAGTCACTTCATAAAATTGAACTGGGTTTGATGGCTCATGGATTTTGTTCCAAAACCCCTGAAATTAACTAACTTCCCACTGACTAAAATTGTGTTCAGATTCATCCTTTGAGTTATCCCGGAGTCACTTGGTAAGATCTTATAGTTTCCGTGAAAAGAAAAATGCATTAAGTCTTGTAGCAGATTTCACCAGCAGTTCTCCAAGCATTTTGCTTGCAAGGAAAAGTATCATTATCTCAGTTTTATAGGTCCTTAACACATTTTTGCATAGGCTTGACAGAATGTTTTTTAACACATTCTTGTCTTGTCACTGCTTGTTTCCTCTAAAACTGTTTTCTTAGATAAACAGGCATCTGCTAATATTTGACCATAATTTTTTCCTACAACCCCTTTCCTTTTTCAGCGTACAGGGTAGATGGTGCTCAGTAGGTGCATAGCTGTTCATATTTTAACTTCCATGATCCGTGTATGTCCCTTGCCTCCCTCCTTGTGTGCTTCTCAGACTTCCTTTCGATGTGAGCTATACTTCTGCATGTCATTTAAGAGCTCGAGTGCTTCATGCCTGTGAAAAGCTTGTCTTTCCATTACACAGTAGAACAAAATAGGATGTCTTTCCACTTCATAGATAGGAAATATATGGTTGAGTTTCCTATTTTGAATGTACAGTTTAACAGTCATAGATCTCCTATTTCAGAATAGTCAGTTGTACAGAGCATTAAGTACGTATTGCACTGCTCCTATTCAATTCAGTTTCTCTTATGAGTGCTCAGCATTTCTACAAATCTGTTCAGATACCAAGTTGGATACTCAGAAACAGAGATATGAACATTTAGAGATAATGTGGGGAAATTTTCATTTAAGCAATTTGCCCAATGTTACAGAGGTCACATTGCATTAATGATAAGATCATCTTTTTCCCTTCAGTTATCTCCTGTCTTTAATTATGCATCTCCCAACTACTGCAACAAACAGCTTAGGCAATCTGTGAGGAAAAAATAATTGTGTCATTAAAAACCCCATTAAACAAACCACATTCAAGGGAGGCTACTACAGTTTTTCAAGCATTCTTAATCTAGCATCTCCTGACTTTTTGAGTGAGTGACTTTGTTCCCTCCGAACAGAGTTTTGTGTGCATGTGATCTCCAATTTTTTTTTATAAAAAAGCAATCCAAGCAAAAAAGATTTCCATTTTTCAGGTTATGTTCTATCTTTGACATCAGTAAAATTCCACATCGCCATCCTGGTTGTTGAGACGCCAGAATTAACTCATAGAAATAGCAAATTGCCATCTGTAGATAAGAGTGTGTTGAGGCACATACTTGACTGAGAGCAGAAATCTGGGAATCTAATGGCTCTGGGGGAGGGTGTGCCTGCAGCTTCTGCTGTCCTGCTAGCTCCTGTCTTGTTACCGTAAGTTTCATCTACCAATTTTGAAAATTCAGTTGCGTTCTCCTCATTCAATCCATCATTCAGTCCTAGACTCTGTTCCCAATGTCCTCATGCAATCCACAGACTCCTCACCCACCCATGAGTTTTGCCCACCATCCCTACCTGCATGTCTACACTGTCTCCCTTAGAGCTGCCCTTCACACTGGTTCCTGGTCATGTTTCCTTGCACATCCTGATCTCCAAGAGATAGATTTGAGTTCTGGTTTGATTCTGGGGATACTTCTCAGCCTGTGGGCTCCCAAGAGGCCAAAACCAAAGTCAAATCAGATGTATGTATATTTCAAGAGAAGAAAACAAGAAAAAATATTTTACAGACTTACTGGTAATTGCCAGAGCTTTGTGACAGGCAAAAGTCAACATTCTTTGAAACAGAATTTAAGTCTCCTAACTTCTGTTCTTGGCCTGCAAAACAATCTTGTGCTTGTAAGATCTATGTTAAATGCTTTATTCATTGCTGCAGTGGAAGCAAGAGGCAAGACTGTGTATTACTCTGACACTGAGCTCCTTCCATTTCCACTGACTTCTGTAGGAGCCTACCCCCATACCCAAGGGGAGACCCAGGTGCACACCAGACTCCTCCCTGTACAGGAAACCTCGAGGCAGAGAACACTTGGGTGCCATGGTGTTCTCTACGAAGTGCTGGCCTGGTGCCCAGAGGAGCTGGGACACAGGGCACGGCAGGAAGCACATCAGCAGGTAAATACAGTGACAGTCTCAGCCATGGTGATGAGGTTGTGCTATGTGCAACCAGCTTAAAAACCAGGAGCAAATCAGCTTCCTGCATAGTCCATTTCACAGATTGTTCACTTTTTTTCCTCACTCTTCTCTGCTTATCTTTCAGTAGTGTCCACTATTGCTCTCCTCTGCCTCT
Organism: Platysteira castanea; assembly: GCA_013397175.1. Lineage (NCBI taxonomy): Eukaryota > Metazoa > Chordata > Aves > Passeriformes > Platysteira > Platysteira castanea. Next base: position 2,145,616 of record VYXC01003415.1, read on the forward strand.
CTTCCCTTGGCACTCTACCTTTTATCCTTTCTGGTTTCTTCCTTTTCTCTTCCATACTTTTTCTTTCTGCTTCTTTTGTTTCCCTGTTGATTCTCAGCTGTATTTCCTCCTTTTTTTACTGACTTTTCTCCCTGACAGCTGGGGATTGAGCCAAAGCCTGCCGAAGTCAATCCATTACCTTCAAAGAGTTTAGGATCAAGGTCTTATTCTTGCTTGCTTCTCCGCTTCTTCTACAATCTCTTTTCCTATGCAGCATTCTCTGTGGTGTTTTCCTTCTAAAAGATGGGTTACTGCAATATGCAGGGAAGGAAGCAGGTTTATAGAGAGAAAATCCTAAGGACCTAGTAAATTCCTTACAGGATTGCTAAATTGCTACTCTGAGTGCACAGCTGCAGAAAGCCAAGGGATTTGATCATAAGATTAGGGAGGGGGTTTATGCTTGCTTCATCACAGCACAGATTCTTTCATATGGCTTTGAGTAGTGGTCCTTGCAAAGGTCTTCCAGGAAGAAAATCCCTCTCATTAAACTTTGCCATATTACATGTTGTAGCTAGTGACTGTATAGTCATACACTTAATTTAGTCTGCTGATCTTGAGCTCAAACAGGCAGCATTTAATCACACAAATTCCAGAAAACCTGAAAATGGAGGAAAAAACCCAATATTGGCTGGATATTTACTCATATATATTATAAAATCATGTAAATCCTCACAAAGTGTCTCCAATACCTACCATGTATATGTGTGCACGTGTGTGTGTCTACACATGTGTAAAAAAAGTAGATACAAAGTTATCTCTCTACCTGTGGATAGGGAAAAGTACTGAATATGCATATTGGAGGTATTGGTTATATTCTCATAGGATAGATGTATGAAAATATTTTGGTACATCATAGTCTGCAGTAAATATGTGCTGATGGTTGAATGTGAATACATTTTTGGATATAATACGAAGACAGGTGCACAACTACTGTGAATGGATACAGCTCCACTAAATACTGAGGCCAGTAGTGAGAACACTATTTTACACCAGACAGTATTTTGATTGTATATTTAGAGTCCTGTCTTTATATTTGGTCCTTCATCTGGATTAATATTTTGTGCACCAAGACCAGAGACATAATAACTCTACTTGCAGGAGAAGCTCCATCTACTTCTCTGCTGCCAGCTGTTGGTGTGAGGCTACCCCTGATCAACGTGGCAGAATCAGTCCTGTTATATGAACTTGCATATTGAAGTCAAACATTTTGCCAGTAGAATAGCGACCTATATCATTCAAAAATAACCAGCCAGGCCCCTGTTACTAGAGTATGTAGGCCATCACAATCCAGGGGGTATTTGCTAAACTCCACTTATGCACCTATTTTTGATTTATAGGTGGAGACGTCAGCCCCCACTAGGTCACATGACGTGTAAATCCTCATGCAGGAAACCTGTGGTTGGACTCTGCATTGAATTCAGATTTCAGCCCTCTTCACAAGCTCATTGTTCAACACTTTCTTGGTGATACAGAAAAGGTAAAGCAGCCTAAATATTTTATAAAGCTTCTGCAAATCACTGGAAAACTGTTGACCACAGTACCTGGGGAACATGCAGCAGTGCTGCAGTCAGTGCACAAGAGCTAGACTCCAATGGTTGTTTTAATCTTGTTTAACTATTCTCTCAGCAGGTAACGGTGAGACATAAATTACCTACTACCTGCCAGCAAGGTGCCTGTACTGTAGAAGGTTTTTATGTTACTCAGGAAGACATTATATCCAGCTTTGGAGACTCAGTCAAAGAAACGACAGTGTTCTTAACAGTAGGGCCTCTTAAATGCAAAGGGGCATGCAGACCTCAGACTTAGAGAAAGCAATAAAAACTGTAATAGAAACTATCTAGGAGGAAATACTTGGAAAATATCTGTACTCAATTTTAACTGATTCCTGCAGTACTGACTGGTTTTTTCCTCTCATATATAAAGAGCATCTGTCTACCTGTGGTCCAAAAGTACTTTTATTCTAGAATGAAGGAAACAGCAACCATAAAGTACAAAAGTAAAATTCCCATGAAAGCACACTGCATGTGTGTATTTTTTCTTTGTGCTGTGCAAGGTCTGTACAAAAAGTCCAGAGTCCTTCTAAGTCTCCAAAATATAAAAGGATATGATGGAGGCCCAGAGTTCTGTGCTGCGTAGAACACCATTGCAAAGCATTGTTATTGAAGCATTCTGACTAAACTCCATCCCAACTTGCCTCCATGCCATTCCCATTGACTGCAGTGAGCTAACCAGGTGAAAAGCACAAATATGTCACAGTTTGAATAACAGCAGTCCCTTGAGACTCATGATGTATTTTAAAATACTGTTAAAAAGAGTTCATGCAACAGTATGAAACTGGAATGTGTGGCCTAAGAAACAATCCTTTATGTAACAGCTGCACCTTTGTCTCCATCATTATGATGTCTTAATGGTATTCTGTGGAACTTGCTAGTTGATGTGTATGGATAAGCTGCATCTGCAGCCCTGCTGTCAGGTGCTGAGGAGGCTGCAGGAGTGGAAAGCTGCCTTCAGGCTCTCCCCTCTGACAGACATCAGCTGCAGAAAAGCAATGTACAGCTGTGCCTCTTCCTGAGACCACTCCCACATAAAGTCCTACAGGGGCTGGTCCTGTCTCTTTTCCTTTTCATCATGTGCTGAAGAGCTGTAGGAAAGGTCGTGAGGAGCCGAGGGCTACGATACCATCAATCTGTTGATGGCAACCAGCTCATATGTCTCTTTCAGCTGATGCAATCAGTGCCATGACACAGATGTCACAAAACTTACAGGAGATAAGCCTGCAGATCAAAATCAGTTGGCTGCAGCTGAATTAAAGAAGGAAGAGATGTTGCTGGAAGGAAGGAAGAGAACTTTGTGTAGTTAAGGCAGTAAGCAAATCCTGCTTCCATTCTGGGCAAATGACGTGTAGTTTTGGGTCCCAGAAGAGCCTATGTTGCCCCTGGATTCCATATGGCTTGCAAATTTGACTTGTATCTTTTTTCTGTCTGCTCTGCTATCACTTTCGTGGTAAAGGTGACTCATTTTACCTTTTGTGAGAAGCCGACAGAGACTTGTTCAGGTTAAAAAGAGAACAAAGAATAAAGCTTGTCAAAAAAAGCAGAAACATAGAGGAAATGTGGAAGGTGTAATTCCTTACAGACATACTTACTGTCAGTCCAGTTTTGTATTTTATTCTTGGTAAAGGAGGTGTTTGAATGTAGATAGTCAAGTAAGGATTAGCAGACCCAGTGCAGGCTTTGGCAATGAACATGATCTGAAACTGTCTGGTTTTATAGCCTTGAGCAAATCATATAATCTCTCTGCTACTGTTTTCTGATCTATAATCCAAGGGTAGTAATGCTTTCTTCTCAGTGGTGAATTAATGAATGCTTTCAGAGTGTTTTGCGGTGCCATATACAAATATTACAATTACAGAGAAGCAAGCAACATATGATATTAATGTCAAACAGATACAGGGTAAACTTGGGATGCTGGATAGCAGTGCACTGAGATACAACTGTAATGAGTTCATTAGTAATGCGCCACTGGATTGATTAAGTAGTTGCCACTGTGTAAAGTCTTGTCTAGAGCTGATACTTGATATATTATTTTGACCTGCGACAGATGCTCAATGATCTTGTCTCTTAAGTTTTGGCAGTGCCTGTCATGTCAATACAAATTATCGAGCCGAACTGAATGAAAGAAGCTGTAGTTGCCACATGGATACCTTTTTTATATTCTCCTGTATATAAAAACTGCAGCTTCCCAAACCAGATTTTTTATATAACCTTTCAGAAGCTTAGTTTGAAATAGCTTGTCTTCTTTTTTTCTTTCTTCCTGAGAATGTTTCCTCTTGCCATCATGATAAAAATGTACTGCTGTGACAAAACAACCATGTTCCCATGATTTTATCCTTTCCTATCACAATGGCAGCACGTCCTGTATGGTTATGACACGGCACAGGAATTCTACCACACTGAGGTTACTTTTACATTGCCTGATAATGGTAACTGTGATGTGAAGCATCAGAAGATGTAACGTTTTTGCTCACAAAAGAGTCACAGGAGGACTCAAACAGTCTTTGAGGATATGGATATCCAGCTGAGATTAGAGGTCTGGATGAGTCAGAATAGTTGCATGCAGAAGCCTTTCAGCTCTAGGCTGGGGATTTGAAGATGAACAGCATCTAGAATAGGTTACCTATTCCTGGAGGTTTTGATAGCTTATTTGAACTGGGATTCAACCGGGGATCCAGACCCTTTTACTAGCAGGCTGATTATTACAGACTGGGAAGTTGGCACCAGCAGTGGTGGTAACTAGTGCAGCACACCCATCCACCCATCTGTCCATCTATCTGTCTGTCCATCTCAGTGCAGTCAGTAAGGACTGCAGGTGAGAAGAGGCAGTGTGGATAGCATATATGTTAGGGGTACAGATATTTGACATAAAGGATGTTTTGATTTGGGTCCTTCAACTGTCAAGTGAAAAGATTCATGGTTTTTCCTTCCGTAAGTCTCCCTTCAGCCATCCATCCCTTCTAATCCCAAACTCCTTCTGATGGCTCCTGGGCTGTGCCTCATGTGTGCTTTCACTGGCATTTTAGCGAGAGCTGGGATTGCTAACCTTGTTTTAAGGCAGGCTAACCAAGGCCTTCTGCAGATGGGAAGCGAGGCATAACACTGTAAAATGATTTGCTAAAGTTTATCCAGCTGTGACTGAGAAAGTGTGCTCTGATTCTGCTGCAAAGGATGCCACAAAAGTGTAAATGTTAATAGTAATAACTTTCTCTATGTGTGTTTCTGCTTTGCAAAATTACATCTCCACCAGGGGACTTGTTAATGTCAACGTCATTCAGTTTTCATGATTACCACTTGAAGTGATCAGTCAGCTGTGTGGATCTACAAATTGCTCCCTTGCAGCCAGCCTCTTAGTCTAATGCTTGGGTGACAGTCAGCTGTAAGGATCAGACTCGAAGATGCCTTTGATTTTCCTTTGATGTTTCTGAGCCAAGGAAGAATTTCACACAGCCACGGGGTGGTAGGTGAAGATCCCTTCTGTTTGTGGGAAGCCAATTATAACGTGGCTGACTCGCCTTGACCTTAAGATTACTGGCAGGACATCTGGGATGTCCTTGCGAGGCAGAGCTGGCTTATTGGATGTGCCAGACTCAGGGCATAGACCAATTTGTTCGTCTGGATGCAGTAACCATTCCAATACTGTGATTATAATGGAGACTGCACAAATTGATCCTGGTCAGACTCGGTGTATTTATTTATTTATTTGCTTCCACTTTGGCATCCCTGCCGACATGTGAGGATAAACAGGGTTCACCTTTAGGATTTAATGTGTGGGAACAAGTTACAAGGACAACAGGTCCTAATTTTTAAGCCTCTCTACCAGTAAACTCTCTCTGCCCTTTCATTATTTTTTGTTCTCTTATTCACTTCTTATTCCAGATCTAAGACCAGCAAGAGTTTTTAAAACCCCTGACAAACAAGCATCCAGAAAGAGGCTATGTGCCAGAAGGCTCTCTGGAGTAAGGCACACGCCAGGAGAGAGGTGGAGGCACAAAGAACCCCGTAGGGGAGGCCAGTGGGAGCGGGAGAGAAGAGCTGCAACTTTTTAACCCCTGTGAAACAAACGGGACGGGGATTGCTATATGATTGCCGGCAGCATTTCGGCAGGGCTTGGGCGTTTATCTCCTTGCGCGGGATGCCTGTGGGAGCTGCCGTGTCCCTCGGCGGCATGAGCATCCCCGGCGCGGGCCGGACTACAGCCCCCGTCATGCCGCGGCGCGGGCGGGCGGTGGCGGCGAGTGCGCCTGCGCCGCCAGACGTGGCAGCAGCCGCAGCGGCGGCGGGTCCGGAGCGGGTCCGGT
>VYXC01003415.1:2151590-2242354 GCA_013397175.1 Platysteira castanea
GCCTGCCCCGGCCCCGGGGGCTCCGACTGGCCGCGCTTCGGTCCCAAGTTTCATGTGAGAAGCGGTGAGGTGACAGAGGGTTTGCAGAGGGTTTCCCCCGGCGGTAGCTGTGCCGCAGCGGAGCTGCCGCGCTCGGCTTTGTGCACCTGTGTGCGGCACCCCCGCCCCGGGCACCCCCGCCCCTGCGCCCCTCGCATGTGGCGCTGTCCATCCCGGTGCGCTCCGGAGTGTCGGGGTGTGCTTCACTGGCTTTACACTGAGCAGCGCACTGCTCACCTCAGGGAGGCTCCTAGATTTCCAGAAATATTTTAAAGTCTGATTTTTCTTTTTCTTTTTTTTTTTTTTTTAATCCACAGAATTTAGCATAAATAGCTTAAAAGATTTGCGAAGGCATGCTTTAAAGCACTACTTTATTCACTTTATTGTCATGAACTACAGCTCATCCTTCTGCTCGGACAAATGGAGTTAATAATAAATGAAAAACTACGTTAATTTTTTTATGCACGAGTGATCTGAAATGTATTTGGAAATGCATGACCAGGGAGTGCTCATCTAATTCATACAAATCAAGTGTGGAATTGCTAATTATCCTGTGCGTATTCTGTACTAATATTAGAATTGCCTTTGTGGGACAGAAAGATTCGTCCCTGTGTAATGTAGCCTTTTGCCCCTGGCAGGGCCATAGCTTTTGGCTTATTCAGGAGGGAAAAGAAATGCTGTACATTCTGAACAATTTTTGCTTTGTTTTAAGCTTGGTCTAGAGTCACAGACCTCTGCTATCTGCACTTCATTGATTTCAAGTGAAACTGAAGTCAGGCTGAACTCTCCCTAAACGTTGAAGAGGTCTTAGTGTGGATTTTTTTGCATCTGTGGCTCATCTTTGATTTACGCAGTAGTTTTCTCAGTGATGCTTGTGGCAGTGCATTCCTCAGATTGAGCATATATTGTGGACCAAGTGGAGTTACAATTTTCCCTCCCTTCAAAATAGCTAAGCACATGGAGTTATTTCTGGTATTTCCTACTATATCCACTGTGACTGTCAGACCTTATCTTACTGTAGCATTCATTTTATGTTAATGTAAATATTTTCCTGTGATTTTTCTTTGTAGATTTAAAGATTTTTTTTCCCCATCTTTCTTCATAAGAATCTGTTGTTCCTAATTGTTCTAGTTGCCCTCTTTGACCTTTTGTGTTGCAGAGCTGGTGTCCTTGAGATGAGCAGAGGGAGCCTGCTGTTGTCAGTGAAATTATACAAAGCTGTTTTAATTTATCCACATTATTCTTTCTTACCTTTCTTAATTTGCCACAGCATTTTATTTGCTCTGTGATGCTGCATGCTGAGCAGATGTCTTCATTGAGCTGTTGATTCAGCTAATTCTTTCCCCTTTGCTGTGTACAAGTAGTTTAAATTATTTCTTCCAATTTGCATTATCTTGCACTTGAAGGTGTGATTTTTCATCTTGAAATATGTAACTCGCTGTACTCCAGGATTGGAAAACTAGCCTACAGCTGTGACATAGCAAAACCTGCTTTTAATATTTCTTTTGAGGCAATGTGAGTCTGTTAAATCAGGCAGTTCTCAGTGTGTAAAGTTAAAGCGAAGGTAATACTGACTGCTTGGTAGGTCAATGAGAAACATTTTTTCCTTCCAGTCAGTCCTTTTTCATGTACCCAAATGTGGTTTAGTTTCTAGGGGTTTTGTTTGTTTGTTTGTTTTTCTGCAAGTGCTGAGTACTTGCAGTGCACCTGGAACAGCAGCTAGAGTTGTGTGTGCATAGCACTTCTTAAAAATAGGGCTCCTTTTTTGACCCAAAATTAGAGGTGGCTTTCAAGAATTGAAATCCTTATCTCTGTAAGACTTCCTACATATGTAAAAGGGAACCTACAAAGGTGGATGAAGAAAACATTTCAGTATCTTCTAATGTGAGATGTTAATTTGTTACCTTCAGCATCACTGTGGATGTGACACACACGAGGAAGATGATGGAGTGATCTCTGCCTGCTGTAAAGTTTTATTTCCTGAATGACTTGGAGAGCCATGGGGAAGTTGTGGGTTCCCTGTTTGGTTCATGAAGTGGTTGGCTTGTATTTTGTGCTCAAAGGACTGAATTTACTATTCAAGGCACCGGGAATGAGTTTCACACCAAGGTAGATTAGCATTTCCTCTGATGCATCAGGCGCTGTGCTTTCCCTAGCAGAAGGCAGCCACTGCTTCCAACAGGATTATGCACCTGGGTCCGTTTGCTTTGCAAACACCGATGAATATTATCTCATGCCACTGTGGCAAAGATCACTTTGTCTTCCGAGCGTTGGCTTAGTGACAAAAAAACTGAGTCAAGAGTCCGGCTGACTGAGCGCTGTTGGGAAGCAGACTTTGTGACCTGGTGCCACTCAAACCCAGTGCCTTCAAAGAAGGGCTTGAAAGGAACATTTCAGGCTTCCAGCTCCTCAAGTACTTCCTTAATCCTTGCCAGTAGGGTCACGGGAATGCACTAGTGAGCACTGACACTGACTTGTGAATCCAGGCCTGCAGGGAGGGCTTGGGCATGATTCCCTCTGTGTTGCTGGTAGCCCTGTGTTGCAATGCCCTTGGCTTTGCCTCTGGTGAGTTTGCAGGCAGAGTGGGAGCACTGCTTCACCACTGCAGTCCTCAGGTGCTGTTTCCTATTGTGGCATTTGGGCTTGAACTCATGAGTGCCTCTTCCCATCCAGTTATTGTTTGTACTATGGGAGCCTCTTTGGAAAGTGTTTCTTGGCAGTCAGAGGGAGAATATTGCAGAGACAAATCCTTTACTTGCTGTCCCCCCTGTATTGCTACTTTGTCCATTCCCTCTTCAAAATAGGGATGTGTAAAACTGTGACATGGGCTATACTCTGTTTCCTCAGATGCCCTTCCCAAATCAAACCTTGACTTTGTTACTCCACTCCATGCCTTTTAGAGGGATATTTTCGGTCCACTGATTTTGATGCCAGAGCACTTGTTTATCTCAGAGGCCCTGGGATGTTGACACAAGCGTGGTGTGGTCATCAGAACTGGTGTTTCTGCCCAGGGGTGAGTTCCTGGTGTCGTGAGCAATTGGTGATGAAAGAGGTGCTTGTTCTGTTGTTGACCATTTCTTTTGCGTTTTGGTGATGGAGTTCCTTGAATTCCTCTGTTTCCGTAAAATGGAGGCAGTGAGGTATTTCTTCAGAGCTGTGGTTGGAGGTCTGTGAATGGAAAAACTCAGTGATTCTGGTTGCAAATTGCATTGCACTAACTAGCATTGCCTTAAATTTCTTGATGCAGGCAGAGTCACTTTGGAAGTAAGATATTGTTTACCTTGTTCCCGGCACCTTTTCAAGCTTGTGAATGGCAAAAAATTGTAACAAAGCAAGTATTTAGTTTTGGCCCTGTGCTAGCTGTGAGTAGCTGATAGCACTGGTGGAGGGTGCTGTGAATTGCATGCTTGCAGAACACAAATAACAAAGGTAACTTAATTTGTGACTGTCTTGATGATGTCCTGTCTGTTGTCTTTGGGTTTAGAGTCATATAGCCTGTTTGCTGGGTGACTGCAAATAGACTCTTTCTCTACCCTTCCTCACTTTTCTAGGATATGGTACAGCATGACTGTGTGGTTGTGCTGCTCTAGGATCAGCTGTGTGCTGGTTTGTTCTGGTGCTGCCTTCCTTTTGCCTCTTGCAGATCACTTCCTTTCTGTGTGAATCTTGCTCCAACTATTAAAATTAAGCTTTGTCTCCTATCACCTGGCAGAAAAATGTGAGGATTAATTAGTTAACATTTGTGCAATGCTTTGAAGATAACAAGTGCCATATAAAGTGCTGGAGATTTTTAGGTGTCGTTTTTTGCCCTCTCTTCCTTATAAATCCCATTAATAGTGTTTTTGTCTTCTTTTTATAGTACCTCCTACATGCTTCTTGAGTAGGTGGTATTTCTTTAAACTTCTTGAAAACCCAATTTTTTGTGGGGGATTATGTGGCATATGCTTTGCTCATGCCCTTAACTTCTGTAGTCAAATGTTCTCATTCAGAAGTGGTATTTCAAATATTATTTCATCAACAGCTTGTTTAATGTATATATAGTGCCAGTGCCTGGCTTGGAGAGAGAGCTTCACATTCATAATAATGAGAAAGTTCTTTGTCAACGTTAGTAATTGACCCTATTACAGTCAGTTGTTAATTAGTAAATAGTTGCGTAGGTTTTCCTTCACAAAGCATTTGAAACCCAATGATAAACCATACAATTAAATTGCTACTCAGAGCCCTTAAGAACATCCTTTAGTATAGACTATTATGCCTGTAGCTTAAACCCTGCTGTTTAAGAACAATATGAACAGTAGAGTCTAGTCAAATCTTGACGTCTCCATGGTATTTTTTGCTACCTTCTATATTTGGAAAGTGAACATAGCAAGCACCACGTTAAGTGGAATGCCTTATTTGTAGCAGTCTTCAGCCTAAGTTAAAGAGTACTAAGACACTCTGTGTCAGGATTTTAATCTGCCTTCCTTTGAAAACAAAAGAAAATATGACACTTGCCTCTTTGCAGATAAAACCTCCCCCAACAAAATGTCATAGTGCTTTAGTAGTTCTTCAGTTTTTTAATTTCTGGAACGGCTTGAGGTGAGAGTTAACTGATCTGGATTATGTACGCAGTAGGAATGTGCTCTTCCACAGAGCTTGTGGGAATGAAGAAAACCCAAGAAGTGTCCAGTGGGCATGTCTGCAAATGTAAATCTGTCGGGCAAACCCATGGTTTCCAAATGCTGTCGGTCTTGCAGTGCAAAAGTTACTGATTTTCCTCGGTGTCTACTGGAGCCCTCCTCAGCTGGCCATCCCATGCTGCTGGAGCCCTCCTCAGCTGGCCATCCCATGCTGCTGGAACCCTCCTCAGCTGGCCATCCCATGCTGCTGGAGCCCTCCTCAGCTGGCCATCCCGTGCTGCTGGAGCCCTCCTCAGCTGGCCATCCCATGCTGCCTTAGGTATGGGACTCGCTGCTTCCGACTCAGACCATAGGTGGCTTTTCGGATTGGTCACAGACATCACTGAGCAGACTTTGTGCTGGGGGTCCTCAGCAGTTTGCACTTTGGGAACCCCTGCAGGGGCAAGTGGCAGAAGATGGTTTTGTAATTCCCGCGGGATTGTAGAGACTACTGCAGGGGCCACTTCAGTTATGACCCCTGAAGTCTGAGACCCACAAGCTACTACTCTTTCTCTTCCCCTCTCCACATAATAATTTTTTACCAGGCTTCCTTGAGGTACGTTTGGGTAACAGAGCTAACTTGTCTCCTCCCATCTGATTCGATTAAAATGCTTCTACAGCTATTTTAGATATTAATCATGAATGAAAAAAGGGGACTGTCCTACTTACCACTATCCATCTTGGAAGGCATTTGTTACAAATGGATCAGCGATCAAAGCAGCACAACCCTGAATGTAAATAGCAGCAGAGGGAGGGCTCCTGAGTGAAAAGCAAGCAATTATTACGCAAGGTCAAGAGTGGTTTGTATGATGAACAAGGAAGATAAAACATCTGCAGTCAAACTGTGATTCTTGTAAACAAGGGGGCTTTGGATTTGAACATCTTGCGTTTTTAAGTGGGAAGGAATTAGGAGGAAGGAAGCAATGGGTCAGTTTCTCCCTGTGCTTGCCTGGAGATGACAGACCTGGTACTGTTGGTACGTGCAGCCTCTGCACCACGGGACCTGGCTGATCTGCAGGTTTACAAACCACCCTCACCACGGTACAGAGGTGTTCCTCCTCATCAGTCTTCTGAAGTTAAGTGCACAGTCCATCACAGGGCTCATTTTGGGAGCTGAGTGGGAAAGGAAAGGCGAGAGTCTGTCTTGTTGGGATTTCTTGCCCATTTTATAGTGGCAGATGAGACCCTTGTTCAGAACGTGAACTCCTCGCCTCCTAAAGAAATTAATAATGAAATTAAATTCAGTCATCTCCATTACTGCTTGGAATTTTGAGGCAGGTTTCCTCTTCAGCTAGACTCCTATAAAATGCCTTGTCAGACACAATCTGCTTGATATGCACAGGGTTGCTCATTGATCATATTTACAGTGGGTTGAGTGCTGTTGTCCCAAAATGAGAATGACACCAGTGGGTGGCTAAGCTAAGACAGAAATCAGAGTCAATGTCTTGCTGAAAAGTGGAGTTTAGAAATTGTGGTCGAGTGTAAGGCTGTGTCCCTGCCAAGCAGCAGTTTTGCTAGAATCAGTGTTGTTACAGCCCCAGCTATTCTTGATGAATAGTGTGCAAATTGGCTGCCTAATTATACATGTGTTAGTGTGTGCATAAAAACTGCATGTTGACATATGGATTCAGCTACCTAAGCACTGTTTCAGCTGCATATTCATTTATACTTTTTATGCATTATATGTGTCCAGGGAAGTATATATTTCAGGCTCTTGAGCTGGAAATAGGAGAAATAGGGAGTAGTTTTTCTGTGCAGTGTCCAATGCCACTCTTCTGATAGAAATCAAAATTAAATAAGAAAGATCTATTTTCTTGTTTTTAAGACTGTGTTTTCATTGCCCTTGATGTAAAATAAATACATAAGTAATTCTCCAGATATGCTCCTCATCCTTAGCAAAAGACCATGCTGTCATGAAGCTTTTGTGGGGAGCAACTCATAAATTGAACTGGGTTCTGTGGGAGCAGCAGTTAAGCATTTATCATATTTAATTTGAATAATAAATGTAAAATATGAAAATACATTCTTGTGGCTGTTTGAACGATACTCCTTTTTTCATTTTAAAATGAGATTCAGAGAAGAGCAAAAACTAGAGAAATAAACTCTGCTTTCTCAGATCCTTGATGATTTTGAGAAAACGTGGCCTGAGGGATGACCACATTTTTCAATAGTGTCAGTCCTGGAAGTATAATTAGCAAATAGTTATTTGCCTGTAACTCTTCGCCTCTGGGTTTCTGAAAGCTCAGATGTTCCTTGGGTACCAATTCTAAGGGAGCGAGGTTGTGGAGTGTTTACTGCTCTTTAACACATGCATGTGTTCAGCAGCTCTGCAAGGAATTGCTAGAGAGTGGGGGAAAAAAGAAAATTAGACCTTTTTGACTGATCAGACTTCTGCCACCAAGCTTGCAAGATCATATATTTAAACACATACTTTGAAGAACAGAGACAGCTAGAACACATGGGGTTTTGTACCTTGTACTTGAATAGCAGTGTCTCAGCAGTTTTGAATTGACTGTCTTGAGGGTTTGGGTTCACTTATATTTTATTTGAGAGTCTTTCATGCATCTCAGACACTACAGTCACATGACTGATGTGTGACCTATGCCATAAAAATTCTGTGAAAGTAAATTCAGATTGTGATCTTGAGCTGGGGAAAATCTGCAGACTAGAATTGCTATGAGATTTGCATTTCATAGTGTGCCATGTGTAGTCTGTCTTTTTTTGAAGGTCTCCACCAAAGTTTCCTGTATCTGAGAACACCAAGTGTCAGTCGTGTCACTGAGCCAGCCATGGATGAGGACCTGTTATGATAGGCAACTGTGCAAACACAGCATAAAATAAAATAGACCTTTCCTCAGTTTTGTTACAGTTTCTCATTGCCATAACTGGCAAGGGTGGCTGGAATATTGCACATGTTAGTCCTATTATGCCTTTTACTTTAGCGGGTACCGAGGTGGGCAGCTTCTTGAGAAAAATACTTGGAGCCTTTCTTAACTTTTCAGCAGTGGTCGTGAATAGATTTTAAAGCTTTAGGATGCTCAAGTGACAAGAGAGTTTAGCTTGTTTCTTATTTATAGATTTCCATATGTGTGAATGTAGCACTTCCTGACGCATATGAAAAGAAGCTTCCTGCCCAGGAGGGACTGTCACCTTTCTTGACCTCTTCTTTTTTTAATATGCGCTCATCTCATCTTGTGCCCTGGATTTAAACAAAAAGCTGTGTGCTTGATCGGGCAGTGCCTGGCTGATGAGCTCTCCTGCAAAATGTTTGGAGTAAATCTACCTGAGTCATATCTTACAGTTAAATTAATGTAGGACAGTACATGCAAATTAACTTCATCTTTGCTGCTGCTTTACCTGTGGGCTGTGCAGGAACATGAGTTTGGTTTTCTGTGGAAGAGTGAAAATGCTTCCACAGGATTCTTTTTTTCCCATCCTCTTAATTTTACGTTGTTGCCAGAACTAGTGGCTGTAGCCCTGGTGAGGCTGTAGGGGCTGGTACAGTCATCACTGCTGTGACTCTAGAGCAGGGCAAAGCAGCCCCGTGTTTGGGATTGGCATCTGGTGGAATTGACTTCTTGGCATCCTTTGTCTTCAGTGGAGCTGATAGGGAAGGCAGAGGTTCTTCTGGAGGTTTAACCATAAACCAGCCTCTTGTTTATTCCTGGGTAGGGTCTTGATTAATTTCAGCAGGAGAAAGCTGGAGAGTGCGGAGCTACTTAATTCTTATCAGTTTGCAAACATCATGTAGTGCAAATGCAGATTGGAGCCTGAGAACTTCCCCACTCAGCTGATAACCTCCCAGTATTGCTGCGGCTGCCTTAGATGTGCAGTTAGGGCATTTCTGTCCAACTCTATGCCTTTGGCTTGGACCTTTTGGGTTTTATAACCAGGAAAGGCTGCAACATTAATCTTAATTAAAGGGAGATGATGATTTATTCAGCTGGGCTGACTGGTATGCTTGTATGCACAATGCCTTTCCCAGTGGGTTTTGGGCTAAACCGCAGGAACACGGAGTGCTACTGCTGTAAAACTGCAGGAAAATGAGTAACATGTATTGATTGGATACCTGGAGAGGAATTGGGCAACAAAGCAGTGGATATATGCACTGTGACATGCATCTCCCTCCAAGCACCTCCTGTTCCACCAGCGCAGCGAGTTTTCTGTTAGTGGCAACACCGACAGGGCAGTAGTTAAGGCTGTCATTGTTCTCAGAATCCAATTTTTCAAGAGGTTAACAGCTCTGCCATTATAAGGAAAGGAAGAATTAAAAAAAAGTGAAAATTCACTGAAATTGGCAAAACAGCCTTTCTAGCTGGGAAAGACATGGAATGTCTCTACTTAAAACCTTAAAATGGTGTGGGTTGGAATGGAGCTCAAAGATCATCTCATTCTAAAACCCCTCTTCTGAGCTATTGGTAAACACGTTAAACAAAGTTTACAGTATCATTTGATGTCATGTTGAAAGTGCCTTTTGTGGGGTTTTTTAGTCCAATTACTTCTTTTGGTAGTTCATAGACTAGAGTATCCTTAATTGAGTCCAGTTTTTTAAATCGAACAAGCAACCTGTAGTTTCACTTTTTTCCTGTGTTCAGCCTTAGTTTCAGTTTAGTTTCTGTCTTCTGTAACTCAAGGAATAAATAAAACTGTAAGACACTTGAATAGTTACAAAAATTGAGGTGAAGGGAAGAATTTTTTAAAAAGTACTTAGCATTAAAGAGATCTGCCCGTTATGTTGGATTAACTTCTCCTGTGCAGCCTGTGATTATGATGGTTTTGGGCAGGACTTTTCATGTCTGTGTCACCTCACTCAGCACAACTGTATTTGCCTCCTTTGATTGGCAACACCATATATTCATCTCAGAAAATACACAAATGATTCACATACATCAACCTGGAGTAGAAAGGCTGAGCTCCGGACATCTGGATTTAGAAGAATGTGAGTCTTTTGGTTGAATTAAAGCATCAAGGACATTTATTCTGAAGGTAGAGGCTGACTCGCAAATGTGCTCACTTCCTTCTCACAATTTGACCGTCTGGTCAGCAGGGCCCAGTGGTGGGAATCCTGCTTTATGTTATAGGTGTATTTTCTAGTAACTTCTAAGTTCTAAAATGTCCTGGTTGTTTTGAGGATGATCTCCATCTCGGCTCAGCTTCTCTCCATTACCTAATGTGTCCCAGGATTCCCCTCGCATCCTTCTCTTCTCTGCGTGTAAAGACTTCTGGCATTTATACAGTCTGTTTGGTAGGTGCAGAGTTTTGTTTCTGTGCCTCACTGACTAGGGTGGTTGCAAATAGCTGAATTCGAAGGAAGTGTGTGCCTGGGGCTGTGTATCCTGACTTCAGTGGCTTAGTCCCTCCCTTAAATGCTGCATGATGTAATACACGGGATGGAAGAACAGCCTTTTACTTCTCACATCCACTGTGGACACATTTTCCAGCCTGGTTGGAGTGAGGCAGGATCAAAATCAGTTCTGTAATTAAGGAGATGTTGAACCTCTTGTGTGTGTTAGGCAAATGAACTAAAGCTTTTAGCCAAGCTATTAAGTGTTAAGATTTTACTGTAAGGTGAATGGAAGCCAGATAATTTCTCCAGCTAAGCTTCCCATAATCATTCCATTAGCACGAATTCAGTGCAGTGCGGAAGGGAAGCAGCATAGCCTGATGGATAAGATTATTATTATATTATTATTAGTGAAGATTATTGCAGTAAGAATAAGCAGTAAAGGCCCCAGCTGAGGTTATGGTCATAATTTGATAGGAGTTTTACTTTATGGCCGACAAACTCTGCTCTGGAACTGTCATGATTTAAATAGATCAAAAGATGCAATGCAAAATAACTTGTTTGCATAGATACAGAAGTGAGCTGCAGAGAGATTAAATGCTGTGTCTTCCATGTGGCCGGTGGAAGCTGAACGAGCCGCTGCTGTGTGTGTTTCACGGTGTGGGCACTGGGAAACATGAGCCCTGCTCCACTTTGGAGGGGTGGGTGGGAGAGGGCTGTGCTTAGTGCTGTAATGCGGATGCTGGATTGCTTGCATTTTCTGTTCTCATTTCCTACATCTGCTCCCTGTCAGTGTGCGTTATTTTAACTTCATGGCTCTCGCTGTCTTCTGTAGGGTATCAAAGCACTGGATTGCGTTTGCAGCATATTCTGAGATCTAGGGACAAGAGTGCTCTCAAAGTGGCAATTTGCTGCTTCTCTTGTTAAAGTATATTAAATTTACATAAGAATTGTTATCCCATTATCTGAGCAGGGAACAAACTTTTAAGGAGGTGACATCTTAAGTAAAACCGTATTTCTTGATGTTGTGTTCATCTTTCCATTTAAGGGTACTTGTTAGGAATGGTGTTGGCCCAGGTTCAGTAAATCACGTGCCTGTCAATTTTTTCTTTTGGTTTTGCTGATCAAATCAGTGTGATAGCCTTTTTAAGGCAGCATGTCTCAAGATTATAAAAAAACATCACAGCAATTTGCAAAAGCAGGTTGTCTTTGTATTTGCAACTGATGTTTCTGGCTCTCTGTTTCCCTAGGCATTCTTGCCAGCATTCGCATATTCACTGAAGGTGTCTCCACTCATAGAAAAAATAAGTGATCACAAGGATTTTAAGAAGCTTCTCAGGACGCGGAATAACGTACTAGTGCTGTATTCCAAATCTGGTAAGTCTCTTTTTTGTTTTTTTTTTTGATGTCACAACTCGTTGTGCCCAGCAAGGTGTGTACCAGGGGGCTCCTATGTGACTGCAAGGGCTTCTTCGGGACTGGTGTCTTTTTGTTTTAATTCAGAGGCTCCTGATGTTTCAAGATTAGAGTCATCTTAATTCAGCCTTCTAATTGCTCTCTCACATTGGCAAAAATGTATTTTATTCTGGCTTTGTCTCCAGAGCTGGCTCCCTGTAATAAGAGCTTTCTGGTGTGTTTATCACAGTAGTTTGCAAGTTTCGATTTCCTGGTGACACTGAAAGGCTTAATGAATAGTTACAGTACTGAAATCAATCCATCTTTGCTTCTGACAGTTTTGAGTGTCCCGTGGTTGTCTTTCAGCTTTAATTAACAAAATAGAAAAATAAAAAAAGAACGGTTGTGTAAGATGGAAAATGACTCATTTCACATTAAGCCACCTGTCCCCTTAAATCTTTTTGTCTCCTCTGTCATTCAGACTCACTATTCTGGCTGTTTACTTACCTGTTTGCTCTTCCTTTGCTCTGTTCTGCTCCTGCTGTACCTTTTCTCCTTTGTTGCCTTGGGTTTTTGGGAGGTGTTTTGTATGACACCATGTAAAATGAAGAAACTATCTTTAAACTCGGTACACGAGTGCAGAATGCTTTTGTGAATGTGGAAGTCATTGGACAGCAAGTAAAATGGGTCACTAAGATGATTTTCCTTAGTGCTGTATTGTTCTTGTTGTTGCTTCCTTCTTCCTGTAGGCCAGCAGGACAAGATAATGCCTTGTTTGGGTATTGGGTCCTCCCTTTTTGACCTGTTGCAGAGGTCTTGTGTCAGATAAGCACAGTGGTGGTAGAGTTGCTCTGGGTTCATAGTGTATCAAATTGGAGCAGTATGTGGTGACCAATATCCTTCCCCCCTGCCCTCCCAGTATCAGAGAATTTTGCAAACAAAAGTGTGCAGGTGCTGGAGTAATTAACTTTATTTCCTAAAGATATGCTTATGCTGAAACAGTTAAAATTATATACATGGCTCTTTTTTTTTGTTAAAATACTTGTGTTTTGCTATAGTGGGGAACTTTGAGCGCTTGAACTTGGCCAAATGGTTTTGTAGTAACAGGTTCAAAGTGAAAATCATAAAAGAGTTTCTAATGCTTTTTGATTTTTGAAAGGAACACTTTAGATAAAAAGACATCTGTATTATTCAGCTTCTTAAAGGGAAAATTTTCTTTTTACGCTTAATATTTTAAGTGGTGGTTGCTTTCATTTTTAGCAGCACAACTAGAACACTTCAGCTATGACACTCATCTAATAAATGTTGCCCTATGGGCATTGTTCAAAAGCCATGTTATGGAGATTTCTTTTTTTCTGCTTTTGTTATTTAATTGGTTGGTTTAGCAGTCTAAAGCACTGCATGCAGAGCCGACTGTGGAATTAATGTTTCTTCCTAGAACAGTGATCCTTGCACAATAAGAATTCTCTTGCTCAGCCATCACCCAGAAAGAGGGAAGGGGAAAAAAGAGATGGGCATTTGGAGGTACAGTTTCAATCCCAGATATATATCCCCCAGCTGTGATGAGATGTTGGCTGGCATCTGGTCATACTGCTGGAACAAAGGCTTTGCTTCCCAGCTGAGCAGAACTAGATGTCACTTTGTATTGAAAGCAGAAAATTCATTGGTTTTGGAAGGTGTCACAATTTGTAGGAGATGTTTAGTGCCCCCTACCAGCTGGGTATCCTGCCAGGGCTACTCAGCTGCTGAATCTGCTGGGACAAGTGGGTCCCTGAATGCTTATTTTTAGAAGTGTATTTGTCAAACTGTTCCACTCTAAATACATGCAAAGAATTGCCCCACCTGTCTTAAGTCCCTGTGTTGGAGAAAAGTGGCAATTGCATGTTCTGGGTATTGGGGGTATGAGAGTTTCTTGTGAACTGATATTTGTGGGTTGGTGTCTCTGATTGCATCAGGCCGAAGCAAAGTCTGTCAAATACAAAGAGGCTGTTTCTGGCTCAGGAGATTGTCGAGGTAAAATTTGTGAGGGTTTAGAGATTGTTTGGTGGAGTATCCCTACACACTGTCTCTGCTTGTCTACTCTGACATCTACAGGCCCTCACTTCCTCAAATGCTGGAGACAAGATGTTGGTCTACAGAAGCATTCAGTCTGACGCAATATAGCCATTCTTACATTCAGTTACTTGAAGTAGTTGTAGAGATCTGGAAGAGGCTCTGGGTTTCTATTTTCTGTTTATTGAGGAAGAAAACAGTTCCTGTTAAAATTTTTGGGGGAATGGATATTTATTTGTACTGCTGCGTTTTTCTCTCTTCTGTTTATTTTTAATACCATTTATAAGACTGTTGTGGAATGGTAGTGTTTTGCAAAATTTACACATGTGGCATGGCATTATAAAAATCTCTGTTGGGTATTTATAATACAACCAGTACTTGGAAGGACCTTTTCTGGGTACTGCTCATGACTGTTGGTTTGGGTATCTCCCAGGGTTATTATGAGAATAAAGTCTGTTATTTTCTGTGTATGGCTGGGGTAGAATTAGGGACGCAGAGATGCTGAATGATTTGTCCTTACAGCTGAAGAAAGTCCTAAATGAAATAGCTCTAATTAGCAGGCAGTGGTACAAACTGGTTCATGCCCAGCCACAGGGAAGAAGGCAGTGTGGGGATGGAAGCTGTAGGAAAGGACCCAGTATAGCTCCATAAATGTAGCTCAGGGAGCGTGTCTGGAAATACCAATTTCAGCGTGTTGTTTAAGGGGATAGAGGGAAGGGGCCACCCAGCTTCAGCTGCAGCCAGCTTTCTTCTTTTAGTTTACAGAAGATTTTACTTATCCCTGTTATACTGATTTCTTCAAATGAGACAGAATGTTGAGTGCTTCAGAACATAGAAATGCAACATTGTGTTGTTTTGTTTGGAGTAGGAATGCTGTTTTTCATTTAGTTTTATTATTTAATTTTGTCTTCCAGCCACTGCTGCTGAAAGCTCACTCAGGTTACTGTCCAGTGTGGCCCAGGAGGTGAAAGGACGAGGTACTATAAGCTGGATAGACTGTGGGTATGTGTCATGCTCTTTTCCTTATTTTCCCTTTCCCCTTTTGGCTTTTATTGCTATCTGAGCTTTTTTGGTGGCCCTGAAACTTTTTACCTTTAACTGGGCCCACATAATTCTGTGCAGTTTCTTCTGCAGGGAGCCTTTATCTTACCATCTTCTCTTCCTTTGAACGAGTGGAAGGGAGTAATTTTTTTCCTTACAACTGTTGTTGCTTCCCTCACAGCACGTTCTTCAGCCTGAAGCTGAGACCCCAGTTAACATTGCCTTTCATAGGGGACACACAGCATGCAAGCTTTTTTTCCACAGGCTAGGGGAGGAGTAATCCCACATGTTGTGCCTCAGCTGGAGGGCAGTGCAGTTCTGCTCTGACAGCAATTGTCGTGTGAGCAGTAAGCCTGTTTGCTTGGTTTTGAAGCATCCAGTCTTCTGTGTTTCTCAGTAAAATGTGCTTTCTTTTAAAGACCTTCCTCTGTGCTGGTATAGGTTCCTGGCAATTTTTAATGTGAAGGCGGAGAAACTTGTTTTTGTAAGTGGTTGTGTGTGGGGGGAGGAATGAACAGGTGTGTACTTTCTGGTTTGCAGATGTGAAAATCTCTGCTGTGGTTCAACTCAGTAACACATTGCTTGTGGTTTTAGCTTGTGTATCGTAGTGCCTCTGCAGCTTTGAGAGCTTTGCCTGCAGGTGGCAAGTTCCTCTTCCTGCACTGCAGAGGAGCAGCTTGCTGCCTACCTGTGTGTTGGGGTGGATTGCCATGGTACAAACAGATTGTACACTGTGCACAAATGTAAGTCAGCTCTGCACATCATGTGGCTCCCTTAAAATTACACTTTTGAAACTAACCCCCATCCATCGAGCAGTGACCCAGAATAAGTCATTGGTAAATGCAAGTTAACGTGGGTTTTTTTAGTTAACCTGCCCTGCTCTCCCCCTGCCTCCAGGCAGGTATCTCTCCTGTGGAGTCCTCTGCCTCTGCCTTCTGTTTGCATTCTGCTGTGCTCGTCCAAGTACGCACACACTTTCATCTCTGCCCAACTGGTGGGGACAGAGTTCCAAGTCATTTGCTGGCAGAAAGCAGGGCTGTTCCTCACAGGTCAGTGAAACCTGCACCACTTGCCATCTCTTGAAAAGCCAGTGGATAAATTGTATTGACTCTGACAAGGTGAAGGTTATGAGGAGATCTGGCATATCTCTGAAATCCATGAAAACCAGTCTCCATTTCTAACAAAAGCACAGATAAGTTGTTGTCAACAGTGAGGGCTAGCAAATAGGATACTAAGCCAGCCTCTTGGCTTCAGTTTCTAATAAGCTTCAGTTTCCGAGTATGGACTGGTCGCTACCTTTTTGTGTCTTTTGTTTTAGGCTACCTCTGTGTTGGGGGACTTACTGGTTACTCTGTGTGTGTGTGTGGGGCATATGTATACAGATGCTGGATGATGAGGCTGTTCAGCTGGCCCTTCAAAGTGCTGCTGTAATACACCTAAGCAGTAACTCCCTTCAGGGTTTATTTTGGTTCTGGGTCAGAGAAGGAAAGATTCAGTGTTTAGGACTTCAGTTTGAAATCCAGGGAAGTTTTGGCACTTAATTCAATGGGTCAGTCTCCACTCCTGAGTTTGTAAGGAATGGTGATGGGGAGAGAAATGCATTGTTTGGTTTTTCTGTAAAATAAACTTCAGTTCATCAAACCCTAGTATACTCTCATTTTACAAATGTTGACATCTAGACCAAACTTTGTTACGGAAGTTACTAGCAAGAAATGTATTTTCAAGTCTCACCCTCACAGTGCTTTAATACTTTTCATAGGAAGCTTGGTACTTGCAGTGCCTTTCCTCTCACTATGATGGAGAAGTATTTAAGTTAAGCTTCCTGTTTCTACTGAAAGGTGAGTTAATCTCAGACAGTGAAGCAGCCTGGTGAAAGTCATGCTGTAAGGGGTTGGAAGACCTGGGAATAGATTCCTAGGTCCCCTAAATTTTCTTTGACACCAGTCATGCTACAATCAGATTGCCACTTGCTGAGTGGCAGGCGGCAACCAGGATGTTGTAACATGGCAATAGGTGTAATTCTCTCTTTGAGGGTAAAGCAGACCTGCCTTTCATGTCTTGTTTGGGAAGAACCTGGAAAAAATAGCTGGGCGTTTTTCAGAGATGGACTTCTACCCCTTCTATCATTCCTGCTAAAGGATACCATAACAGAGTTTGTGGACTTGCCTCATGGGGCAAGCTGAGCTGGAGGACTGGCTTGTGATAAAGGAGGTTTTGGTGGATGCAAAAAGAAACCCGAAACAAGTAGTTTGAGCCTGAACCAAGTTTTGTGGTTGATTTGCTTGTTAAGCTTTTGAAGCATTCTGAAATCAATCTAGTAGTGCTGAGGTAACTTTTAAACAATTTTTTTTCATGAAAAGTTTCTTTGCTATGCTTATTGCTTTTTAAAAAACTGTGTACAGGTGGCTGCAAACTACCGCCCACCTCGTTGCAGTGATAATACCAGAGGCTGCTGTAGTGCTGTCTTTCCCAGGTCACCGAGGGCCAGGTGTAGGGCCTGGACAGCTGAGCCCTACCAGAGTGGCTCAAGCCATTCTCCTGCAGCACGTATGCTGGGAGGCTTATTTGAAAGTTTTCATGCTGAAACAAACAGCACACAGATGCAGGGATATTTACAGCACAGGCTCAATTTGTTTTACAAATACTGACAAGAAATGTCTTGTTTGGCAGCAATATTTAGCAGGAAATTTTGGCTTTGCTCTTCACATCCTGCTGTACTGGGCTTCTTTGCTTTCAGATCCAAGCATTGGCAAGGCTGGCATACATGCAGAGTTGTGGTTTGTGCCTCTGCTTCCCTGTGGCGATGATGGCAGTCTTTTTCTTTCCTTTTTCTTTACTGACTGGTGTTTTTTTTGTTTCTTGTCATTCTCCTTCCCCTCATTTTCAGGAGAAGGCAGGAACATTCTGCTGCACGGATGGAGATCAGTGTGGATTGCTGAGTCTCGGCAGCATGTTCTGTATTCCATGCAGTGGAGGGGAGTGTGCAGGTTTGTGGCTGGAAGTGGACTTCCTGAATGCTGGTTTGTGTGGAAACCGTGCTCCTTGGCCTTGGCTTCTGTTGTATCTGTGGTATCAGACCGAGATTAGCTTTGAGCTTTCAGTTCCAGATTGAGCGGTCTCAGGCAGAGACAGAAGTTTGTTTTTCAGCATGATGTAGGGAAATACTTGGTTTCATACTGAGACAGTGCGGAGTAGAGGAGGTTGCCACTTAGTTTGCCCCTTTGAGGCAGGGTAGCAGAAATCCCCAGAGCGCTGAGGCTTGGGAGATGTAGGGCTGGGAATGCCGTGTGCCTGCCTTTCCAGCACAGCTGGGCTCACTTGTGCCAAATTCCATGCTGGAGTGGGGCTGTGTGACCCCCTGCATGTGGCACTGTAGATAAGG
The DNA here is from genome assembly GCA_013397175.1 of Platysteira castanea. Lineage (NCBI taxonomy): Eukaryota > Metazoa > Chordata > Aves > Passeriformes > Platysteira > Platysteira castanea. Next base: position 2,169,442 of record VYXC01003415.1, read on the forward strand.
TCCTCCTTGAGGAGAGCTCAGTCAGTTACAGCAGGCAGATTGATGCCTCCCTCTAGAGATGAAGGGGCAGCTCTAGAATTGCTCGCAGCATTGAAGTGGTCACTGTTAGCTGCTGTGTGCTGAGATAGCATATGTGGCTCTGTACACAGTTAAACATGAAGCTATTTCAGTTGTGAATAAAAGACCCAGCAGTGATGTGACAAAAATAGGTTTTATTTTAGCCTTCACATGTTTTAATTAGGTAGTCCTTGCTGAGGCATTTGACGTTGAATGAATGGTGGTGTGAGAGACAAAAGAATATGGAATAATTATGCCTGGTGAGATGCCTGGTTTTGGGGATGAAGCACGATGTTACAGGCTGCTAAATCGTCAGTGTTCCAAAGAGATGGACCAGGCATCTTGGGAACAAATGTTCCGGGACTTGTGTCTGGGGAGATGCCACGTTAATGGGAGCTGAGAGTCACAGCTTCTGTTCCTGGCTTTGCTAATGAGTCACTTCTTGTTACTTTGAGCAGCTACAAAAGGTGTATCTGTTTTCCAGGCAACTGGGTAAATATTGCCTGATTCATTAGTCAGTGTGTAAAGAGTTTGCAGAACTTTGAAAGGAAAAATGCTGCAGCAGCACAACTGGGTGCTCTTTCGGGCATTCAGGTGTGATTGGAATGGGCATGTAAGAAAGCAGAAGGTTGGGCTATTTATTGAATTAGTTTTTTAGTTGTAGGCTGATAGAAATTCAGAAAATTGAAGGGCATCATAGGGAGTTGAAAGCTTAGGATGTCTGCAAAAAAGCACTAGAGGATGTGATATATTCTGTCTTAGAGGCTGGCTGCCATAAACTCTGACATCAGGTTGGGGTTTGTGCTGCAGAGCCTCTGCATCCCCCCAGTCTCCCAAAACCTGTTTTTTAAGGCCTGGTAAGCAGGAGGTAAGCACTAATGTGGTCAAGTAAAAGAGGAGTTTTGTGAAAAACAGAAACTCCTGTCAAATTCTTGTGGTGGCAAGTAAAAGGTACAAAGTGATGTGCCTGGGAACACAGTAAGGGTGGAATTACCTTTTGAGTGATGGACAAAATTCTTGCTGCTTGTATTTAAAGCAGACAAAGCTCTAGTCCCAGGTTGTGATGTCCCGAGGTGTGGTTTTGAAGAATAGTCGTTACAAAGTTATCCTCTAGCCTTCTTAAGTGGGTTCTGTGATAGACCACAGTGTGGCCAAGGACTGATGTTGCTTGGAAGAGTGTAACTAGTTTGGGGAAGTGGAAAGAAAGTAAAATGGCTTTGTTGGAGAGAAGAAAATGTGTTTGGCAGGTTATAAAACTCATTGTGGTCAGGTGCAGCTTTGAAGAGGTTGAAAGCAGCTCTCTTCATCGTGAATATGATTTAGGGAACACTCCTGGGTTTTCCAGTTACTGAATAATCTCAAGTTTTTATTAACTATAACTCCTGCCCAATTGTGGATTGGTATTTTAAAAAAAACGCCCATTTCTTTGGCTCTGGGTAATTATTCTCTGCTCAAACTTGCATGGTTCCCTTTACTGTAGGTCCCAAACATAAACAAAGCTGTGTGATTTCCATCTGCTGTCATAGTGCGTGTGCTTGGCTTTAGCACATCAGACTGCTAGGAAGAGGAAATGCCATCTGGTTAAAATGTCTGACTAATTTTTGTTTGGTTTTAATCCCACTTTTTCTGCTTTTGTGTGTCATTCTTTTAGTCCCTTTTGTGTGTCATGTGCATCATTCTTGTAGTCCCCATCCCCAATAATTACTTATTATTGTAGCAGTCCCATGACACTTAGCATAAAGGTGAGACCATAATTTGGCTGGCAAAGCAATCCTTTCAAACCTACACAGTTAAACATGCTGCTTCATGACAGAACCAAATCTGATGAGTATTTGTCTTTTCTGGGGTTTTCCCTAATATCCCTGTTTTTCTGTCTTTTAGATGAAGTCTTCCCAAATTTCTGATTTCCTAATGCTTTGATACAGAAAGGCTTTACCTATCCACACAGTCATAAATGAATGTGTTTAATGCCTTTACATAGCAGGGAGAAATTTCAGAAATAAGGCTGGTGGTACAGATGGTGTTAAGAGTAATTTTGCTCTCTAGTTTCTACCTTCACCCTATAAAGCCACTCAGAAGTAGGATTTATTTAAGAGAATAAGTCTACTCATCTTTCTTACTTGTAGCTGAATTTTAAAGCTGATGAAAAGCTTTGAAATTGCAAATAAAACTTACCAGATATAATATAGAGAGAAGAAAGAAAGGAGGAGTGCTGCTCTTGCCCTGGTGCAGCCCTTTTCATCCAAGTGGATTTGTGGTGTCTGGGATTTCTGCATTTTTCTACAGTAACCTTGAAGGTGAAGGGCAGCTCAGGAGTGGGTGGCTCATAGTGTTAGTGCCAGCCTGGGGGAGGTAGCAGGGGCTCTGTTTGCAGCTGGTGCAGGGGAGGTGAGGCAGATGTCCCTCAGGAACACTTTCCAAGTGACTTATACTGCCAGTGTGGTCCTTGTGTGAGTGCCGTTTATAAGGGCAAACTGCATTTACAGCATAGATTTTCAGTGTCTTCCTCCTGTCTCTGTCATAACCTGTTTGTGTGGTTAATGGTTATTCACATTAAAGCCCTTTTATTTTGCTGTAAAAATGATCATGCAGGAAGTGTTACGCCAGTCTGAAAAAAATCCTTTTTTAAGTAAGCTCTCAGTTCCTAAGTAAACCCGTTCAGTTTGGTGTATTGCATTAATTCAGAAATGCAGAACAATTAACTAAGTCCACAGCAATGGTTGGTTGTATGAGCCTGAGCTCATGTCTGTTTCATCCTAAACTTGAGTATTCCATGGGTTTTGCCTAGAGTTACTCATTAACCAAATCTTCAGTGTCGCTGCTTTTCAGACCAAAATGAAGAGTAAGCGAGCTCAGATTTAATGTGAAGGAAGTCACCTCCATTTTCCTGCACCCAGTACTTAATTTAAAACATCCTCTAGCATTCATCCTCTCCAAGCCTGTGATGCAGCTCAAGGTCATAAACAGCAGCAAAGGGCTGCAGCATCTGTGTGCCCATGGGTGACATGTTCAAAGCTTACCTTTTTGGGGTTCTTAGATTCATGTGAACTCAAAGACACAGTAGTTGTCATCTTGTGACCCGGGTTAGGACCATGTTCCCCTGTGCCATGTAGTGGGATAAAGAAGCTGCTACTTTCTTTGCTTTGCAAAGGATTTGAGTGTTCAGTGGTTTTAGAAGTTCCTGCAAAACCTTTGGTAGCTCTTGTGAATGTGTTTACCTTATTTCTGTGCAGGTATGTGGGCTGCCAAGTGCCTCTTGCTGATTTATATTTCCATGGAAAGTACCGTTCATTATAACTTCTTGACTTTCTGCAGGGGCTGGAGCTTATAATTTTTTCCCTTAATTGTTTTAACTTGACGGTATGATATGTGTTACATTTTTGCCTTGGTTTTCTTTCTGCTTTTTGACTTGCTCTTGCTTGCAGTAAGAATTAATCTCATGGGTTTTAATTTTTGGAAAATACTTCTTTTTAATCTTATTTCTCTAGATCCCTGGCCTCTCTAATTGACTAATGGGCACAGGGAGTCGTTTGTATTGGGTGACAAGTGGTGCTGGGTCTCCACAGCACATGGATTATTCTGTTTGCATTCCTAGCACGTTCCAGGGGAGCGTTTGGAGCAGAAGGCACCTGCAAGGTGATTGCAATCCCTCCTTGAAGTGGGGATTTTTGGTGCAGTCTAGGGGGTAAAATCAGGCCCTAAATTCACATGAGACTCTGTCCTGTTCATCTGCTAATCCTTATCTTTAATTCTTTCCAGCAGTACGTTTGCTGGTTTTGGCTTTCGCACTCCCCCATCCCTTAAAAGATTCAAGCTTTTCATCTGCTGCACTGTTTGAGTGGTTCATTTGTTCTGTGCTGTGGAAACCTGTTGCTGTTGTTACTTCTGTTAGAAGGTAATTTCCATCAGGAATCCAGAATGGGTGCAAAATGTTGCTTTGTTTTCCAAGACAAATCTTTTATTTAAGCTTCCTGTGCTCGTTACTTCTGCATCCGTTTCTCCTGGGTCCTGTTCCTATTTTGGTGCCTACATGTCCTTAAACCCCACTCAGGAGCAGAGTATCAAAGTGCTTTTCTGCACTGATGGCTGAGAATAGGTTTTCTGTTTGAGTAGGTGTAAGCCATTACCATCCAGCTCTTTGGAGAAGTGCATGCCAGCCTGATGGTTTGAGAAGTGATTTTTTTCCTAGGATTTTTTTTTTTGTTTCTGATTTCAAATCTGTCTCAAGAGAGTGATACAGGAAGGTGTGGGATCATTATAGAGTATGAGGAGCCTTACAAATGTGACATACTGTTAGCAGCAGTAGTTGTGGCAGCTGCTGGCCCAGGATGGGAGGGAGAAGTGAGGCAGGCAGGCAATGCCTGCAGTCTGAGAAGAGGAGAGTTTTGCTAGAATCAATCTGGTTTTGTTTGGTCAGCAAAGTACACAAACTGCTGTATTGTAAATGGATCACACAGTCTTTTTTTGAGAGTGGAATCAATGACTACAAGGAACATAAGTCAAAATCCCATATTGTTTCCAAAAATGGCTAATGAATTTCATTTTTTATTTCAAAACCTCGTAGGAGCACATCTAACTACAACTGACTGTTAATGACTTCCTCTTTCAGATTAGGTGTGCAAGCGCAAACATGTTTCATACTTTTAGGAGGCGTGAGGAAATTTTTGCTGCTAACACTTCTTTTTCTGGTTTTTTGGGGTCACAAGCTCATTTAGTTGTTTGGCAGGATCTCAACTCCATACTTTTTCAGGATGTTCATCAGTCTATTGTCTGGAGAGGGTATTCTGTGGAAGGTAGCCAGAGGGGATTGCAGAGGGTATGCATTGGGCTGGGAAACCCTGTTTGATAATTCACTTCTGATAGGGCTGAAATTGCAGTTGAACTTCCCTGAAGTTATAACTGGAGTTCTCAGTGATGGTTTTCACTATAACATAAAAGAATGGAAGTACCTGAACGACAGAGACAAGAATAAGAGAGCATGCTGGTAGCAAGATGACAGCTTTGACTGGTACCTTCCAAAGCTTTTCCAGTGTTGGGAGGGAGGCTTGCTTTATAGGCAGTCCTGCTTCTGCTCTGCCATATTCCCTTGCTCTTGGAGCCTGCTCTTTCTCCTTACCTGCTCAGTTTTCTCTTCCAACTGTTGGGACAGTGACAGTGTTCGTACAGTCACTGATACAACAGAGCCACCATTGCATTAGAGGTGGCAGGCACAGCTGCAATATAAGGGACTGCTGAAGCATGATTTACATGGATTGTTGAATCCTGTTTCAGATGGAGAGATGTACAGATAAAAGAGAAAATCTGTTCAGAAATTGTGAGGTCTGTGATTTGCATGTGGTTACATCATATGCTGATAGAGGAATGAGATCGTTTTTGTGCAGGCAGATTTACTGACCTGGTTACTTAAATCAGTTCTGTCAGCATTTTTATTAATTACTTCTCTTGTGCCTGGGAACCCTGGAGGTACAGGTGAAAAAGAAAGCTGGGTGCAGTCTGCATTGCAAAGTGTTAGGGAATGCCAGGGCAGCGGCATGGAAGTGATGTGGCCACACAGCACGTGCACACGCTGCTGTTACATTGGCAGCTGGAGACATGAACCTTTTTGGATGGCATTTTTGTCATTGTCGAAGAGGATTTTGACAGTCATTCCAGATTCTTCCTCCCCAGAGATGTGGTTGTGGGGCTGTATTCCCTTCTTCATGAGAGGCCAGTGGGCAACATTACATAATAACGGAAATAATTAGGAAGCTGCAAAAGATGTTATTTTGTGCTCATAAAAGAGAATGGTGCTGAGAATGTTTGGTCTTATTCTGGTCCTTTGGGACCTGACTGGGCAATATTTGAATTTGCCCCAAGGAGAAGATTTTGCACCTCCACCTCACTGCACCCTTTCTTACTTGGGATCCATCCAACTTAGACTTGTTTTAGATTTAGAAACCATGTGGACTTAACTGCAGCAAAACTCCTGGGTCTTATTTTGTGTTCCTCCTGTCTAGCTTTATCCTCTGTTCTTTCTCTCTCCAAATTACCTTGACACATTGCTGCAAAAGCCTTTTTCTGTTGTGCTCCTCCTGCCACTGGGGAATGCCATCAGTATCTCCCACTGCTTCTCCATCCTTATGACCATGAGTGTCCAGACCTGTGGGCAGTCCTGGACAGGCAGAGCATCTTGTGCCACTCCTAAGGAACGGCTGTGACACGTCCCCTTCAGGAGCTCCCTGCACTGGTGGTGAGCCAGAGGAGGCCAGATCTCCCTCAGGAGTCCATCGCCGCCCTCCTGCCCTGGTAACAGCTGGCTGCCTGTGCTCAGGGATTGTTCATGCATGCTAACACTGACAAGGGACCCCAGAGGTTTACAGGGAGTGCTCCAGTTGGGCTTCCTGCTAGCTCCATTGTAACCCCCAATGACAGAAATATGTCCCAGAAGAGGAGATGGGGATGTTAATGGAAAGGGATGAAGTGTGCATGTGATCTTTGCAATGCACGCTACCTTTGTTGTTATTTAGACTTCTTGCTTAGGTCAGCTTGGATTGTTCATTTTATTCTTCTTTCTACCAAGCTGTCGTATGTCTTCATGTCTCCAGCAAAGGCACGGTTTGGAGCCCTGGTTAGGTTTTGTGGAAGTGCCTGTGGGAGTGGAAGGAAGCTGTGCTATTGTGCCACTTAAAGTTTGACCTTATTACCACATAGACAGCTGCTGGTTGGGTCCTTGTGGTATTGAAAATAGGTTGTTGTTTTGGATGATTTTCCAGGGATGCAATGCTGGGTGATTATAGGACTGCCTGCAAGGGTCCCCTCAGCATTAGCACAGCAGGGTTCAAATTGCTCTGGACAGAAGTGGCAGGAGGCAGCCGAGGATGGCTGCTGGGGACACATTACTGACCTCATCCTCAAACCAGCATTTCCTGAGCCTGGTGCCTTGTCTGGAGTGGCTTGGCCTGGGTTGGTAGAGTGCTGATTTTGGGAGCAGTTTCTGGCTTTTCAGGTTTGGGGGTTTTTTTTTGTTTGTGGGGTTTTTTTTATTTTCTTTCCATTTTATTTCCTGTTTTGGGTGTCTTCTTTTTTTGTCTTTTTTTCTTTTTTTTTACTTCTAGTCATTATAAGACACTCTTACACTGCCTCTTCAAGTGATATAATTAAATTGCAAGAACCGGAGTCCTAATTACCCTCTCCCATGTGAGAGTTGAGGAGCTCATCTTCAGAGAGAGGCTGTTGGCTGAGATTCAAAAGAGACAAATCTCAGAGCAGGCTGCATCTGTGTTGATATTTACTCTTATTAAGAATAATGGTCATTACCAAGTGGTATCAGAGTGTGTTCTCTTTGCAGGTAATTTTTGTCTCTCTGTAAGTGAAGGCAGAAGAAAAAGCAGAATGGGTCCATCTCTGCCGTTTCTGTACGTCTCCTTTTCTGCTTTTTCCAAATAATTGCTAGTAAAGCATCTAAACTGGTGGGTCTGGCATGTGCAAAAATCTGCACTGTTGCATGAAAAAAATACTGATACATATTTAGACATTTCCTATTCTCGGAATTTGCTCTTCTTCTATCCCATGCATCAGTGCAGATAGCTTGCATAAATGGGCTTAACTCTCAATGCAGTGGTGCAGAGAATCTGCCCACTAAATGGTAGGAGACATACTGGAGCAAACTGCTGCTTTCTTTCCTGTGATAATGGCTGTGCATTCAAGCAGCTGTGTGAATCTCTGCAAATGGAGAAATCTTGAAAGTGGGGCACACTTAGATCCAATGAAATAGCTATTCTTTTTTTTTTTTTTTTAATAGAAACTCATGCAAACAGAAAATGAATTGCTAGGAGTTGCTAGCTGCTTACTCACAGGTATAGCTCGGTAATAAAAGCTTTGTAGCCATAAACCTTGCAGAGTATTGTATCCATTCAGATCTCTAAATGGCACATTAGAGAAAATTATGCTTTCTTCCCCACATGGTAAGAAGTTGCACCAAATGGGTGGTGAACAGGCAACAGGATTCTCTTGATACCCATTTTAATCCTTAATGCCAGAACAATTGTCTGCACATCTTTGGGTTTCACAGACCCTGTTGCTGAGGTTTCAGTATTACACTTGCTCACATCAACCACCTAACCTTTGTCTTGGCAAAGCTGGGATAGCCACGGATACATGTGTACACTGGAAATGTTTGGAAGAGCAATGTCCACTGTTGTGTGGGCTGACTGTAGTTAACTGCCTGGCGCTCAGCTGCAGCAGGGCCACAAGAGCTTCTCTGTGCCTCTGAATCTGTCTGGGCTAAGATGGGACGATGATCTGAAACTTGTGTCTTCTCTGGAGATTCCTTGACCTTCAAGTCATTTAGGTTTAGCCCATGGAACCGTTGGAGAACTGCAGGAGAGAGAAAGCAGGATGTTTCTGACCCCTGGGTTTGATGTTGCTGCAGGCTTTTCATATGAACTCCATGTGGCAAACATGGTTTTTTTGGCATAACTCCAAATCCAGGGCATTTGTTCTGTAATCTAGTTTTGTTTCAAAGAGACACGTCCACAGTATTCAGTTCTCAAGCTCAGATCTCCAGCCTTCTAGAAAAGCAAAGAGAGTGTTTATGGGCTACAGGGATCTGAAAATGCAAAACCGACATGAATTCAGTAAGACTCTTCAGTTAAATACGCTTCTGTCCAATTGAGATTACAAGTGCTCCTTCCTGGTGTGGTAGTTGTGTGCTTTGTTAGTTCCTTAAAATGCTCATTTCCATCTTCAGCATAATATTCTGATTTTGCTGCACATATCCATGGTACGTCCCTCCTTATTTCCAAGTACCATAAGCATTTGGGAAGTTTCCACTAAGGTGCACTCTCACTTGCAGCTCACTGTGGACTTGGTGTTTGTTGTTCTTCACGTTTGTAGAAAGGCAGCTGGAGAACATCGGGAGAATTAGCACCAGTGCTGGCAGCAGCACTTAATTTGGTGGGGCTCTTGCAAACCTTGCATCTTGTTGTCTCTAATCAGTTTAAACTTGATGGGTTTTCAGTGTTTTCATTTTCTAAAGTGATTTATCTGTGTAAAAGGTACAAGTTGTCCTCTGCTGGGAACAAGTTTCCAAGCTGTTTAATCATGCTGTTTGTCAATGCAGAGAACAGCCTTGTCAATGTGAATCATCCTCTTTTCTGTTTTGCTCATCTCCCCTGATCTTCAACCAACTTCTTATTCACTTCAGCCTGAAGTCTCCTTATGGCTTCACTCCTACCCTGTTCAGGAGAGCAGTTAGGCCATGAAGACCCTCTACCTGCCCACCAAAACAAATGTATTTGCAGTTCTCTCCCGTGACCCCTCTCTCTTCTTCAAGTTAGCCTAATCTGGTGCTGGAAGTGATTCAGTCTTGTTGAGTTTGAACACCACCTCCAGCAGGTCTGTCTGCTGATACCTCCCTCCTTCTTTAGGAGCTGATTTTACCGTTACTTGCCATGTGTGGCTCCAGGACACATCTTTCATACCTGGAATGAATGGGGTTGCTGGGCTTGGGGCTCCAGAATTTCAATTGGTTTTTGTTTTCTGCAGGACCGTTTTAAGCTTTAAGGCTAAATGTTTGTGATTTGGACTTGGACATACCATGAACATGGGGTTTTTTAGCTTTTTATTACTTTCTGCTAAGTGTAAAAGCTGACCTGCTCTTTCCCTTTGAATATTTTCACAAACAGTGCTCTTTGACCACCACCCTAACAGTAGCATGGTCTAAATGAAAACTTGACTTCCTAAATTTTATGTTAATCTCATGGATAGAAGATCTGCTGAGGTCCTTGGACATGCTGAAATGAGCTGCTTCTCTACTGGTTAGGGCTTGGATTTGGAATGTGAATTTAACACAGTTCACTGTGTCCTGACCAAGCAAACAGAGAAATTAAATTGGCTAATGGAGCTTTTCACAATGCTTGTCCCACAAACTTAGCTAAACAGCTTCCAGATTACTGTTAGTTGGAATTAATTGCTGATGAGGAAGCACAACAATGAGTTCTCAGAACTGAATGCATTTGATTTTCTTTTTTGGTAACCTTTCTTCCAATATATGTTTTTTGCAGTGATACTGAAAGCCGAAAATTATGCAAGAAGATGAAGGTAGATCCTAATTCAAAGGAGAAGGGAGTGGATTTACTCCATTATAAGTGAGTGCTGGGCTGGGATTTGTAGTTCATAATTGCTGATGCCCCCATTAAGACTGTTCATTCTTCTTTCAGCCCCATGCTGCTGCAGTATTAAGATGACTTATTTTTTTATCCTTTGACATGTGAAATAATTTGCTGTTTCTTCAGCTTGCAAGCATGTGTTATGACAGAAGTTGAGTTGAATTTATTCTGCTGTTGAATAGAGAACACTAAAAGCACAAGCGGGGCCAGGGAGAGATGTCCGATGGACTAAAACTGCCCAGTGCATGGGGCTGATGCCTGAGATTTGAGCTGTCTTGCTTTCTGTCACTTGCCTGCTGGCATGTGCCTTGGACAAGTTGCTTCACCTCTCTGTGCTTTTCTGACTTGAGATAGTCCTTCATGATGTGAGTAGAGAAAGGCAAGTGTCGTGAGTCAGCAAGAGATTTTTATTCCTGAAAATAATAGGAGTGGGAGTACTCTTAGGTACACAAAGCAGCTGTATCTTCATCTCCAAAGATAATGCCTTAGTAAATATTCTTGTTCAAGTGTCAGGAAGGAAGTTGTTTACTAGGAAACTGGTTTCTTTACACTGGTTTGTACCCTCCCTTTTTCCTTCCTCTTGTTCCTCCCCACCCCACCCCCCTTATATTACTGTACTGTAAATTCTACTTAGTTCTGTGGCTTCAGCAGGATAATGTTATTCTGGTTAGTGAGAAGTCAGGAAGGAGCTGTATGAATTCCAGTAATGTTACTGTAAGTTAACGCTATTCCCCACTCCTCGTTTAACAGGGACGGTGCATTTCATACTGCATATAACAGAGCGGTCACATTGAAGGTAAATTTAAACATTCCATTATTATTCTTTCAGTTTTGCTAGATGTGGGTGAGACATTTGTGGATTAAAGACTGGTTTTGGTATTTTTTCATGCTAAAGGTGTGAAAGGGAGGGGATTAATCTTCGTAAACAGCTGTCAGAATGGCCTAAAGGTTTTCGTGTGCATACAGGTCTGTCAACCATATATCCAGGAAAATTGTTCATTATTTAAAAGATTGACCCCCTGTTGAACTGGAAGGTAAATTGTAAGTTAACTTACCCACTGGTAACAAGTAAGGATTTTCTTGTTTTGATTACAAGGTGCTCTTTGTGGTAGTGTAACTAAAAGTATTAGCTGATACTGCCTTTTGATAAGGAGTTCTCTGAAGTTCTTAGATTTTGTGTTTATAAACTTTAAAGAGAGCTGAGTGGCCTTATCTTTTATTGGATTGTGAAACTACAGGACCTATGAAAGTGCTCTGGGTGCATCAGGTATAAAATAACCTTTCTTCCTTTCTGGTGAATCTTGACATAAAGCAACAGAAGTCAACATTCTGTGGGCAAGGGAAGAGAGAAGGCGTGAAACATGATACAAATGTGTAGATCCAGGTGATTGTGGAAATGGTGAACTAAAAGCACAATGAGCTGAAAGTGTGCGGCTTTCCTTTGCAAAGCCATGGTGAAGCACCAGAAGTTTCCTGATGTGAGGAGCCCAGCAATGACTTGGCTTCCAGAAATCACTTCTGTCCAGCTCTGATGTCCAGTTCCTGTTTCTCTTCCTCCTCCAGCAAACCCAGGCTCTGCACAGTCATTGGTCTTTTGAAGACTTGATGACATCACCCCAGGTTGATATGATTCCACGTTCTTCCCCTTTCTGGCTTGTTCGGGGGATCGCCCTGGGGATAGAGGAAAGCCTGTGTGAGATATTGTGTGAACCTGAGTCTGCCTGAGTGGCTGTTCCTTAGTGCTCTCGCTCTAGACATTGCTTTTATAGCCAGAGTTGGAGAGTATCTGATGGGGGACTGTCTTGGAAGTGTGCCCTGACTTGAATTCATTCAGTCTTCACCTGAGGCTGTCATGCAGGATTTGTCTGACATGAGGTGGGGAGAGTAGAGTCATGTATCTTCCCAGCTCCTGCAGTAGAAATCTTGCCTGGCCTTAGGAAGGGCAATGTTAAATACCCAGCCCAGTCAGCAACTGCCTCAACCAGCTTTTGTACTTAATGAGGAAATGCAGGTGGTGATTATTTTTTTCCTTCTTGATGGGTGGTGGGTTAAGGGAGACCTGCTGCTTGCCTAAATTTGGGTGATTTGAACAATATGTGTCTCTCCTGCCCTCCATAAAATACTGCAACCAGGAATTAGTGCTGTGACTCTTCCTTACAGATCAGATGAAGTGGAAAGCACCTGCAGTGCTCCAGGGAGCATTGGACTGAGAGGCAATCATAGCACAACAGGAACCAGATCATTTATTCCTTCAGCTGTCTTGTGATGAGCATTTCGCCCTTCCCTTTTGCCCTGCCTGCTGGGAAGAAGAGAGCAGCATCCCGTGGACAGGGATGTGGGATTCCATCGGGAGTGGAAGAGGGATTTTGAAGATCCCTCATTCTAGGGGCTGGAGTCTTTGTCAATTTAACTGCCCCTGAAACCAGCCACTGATGATTTACAGGTTGGACAGTGGATCAAATCTGGGCAGTGGTCAAATAATTCAGCTGAGTGTTTGTTTGTTCTGCTGCCCACAGCTGCCTGGATATTTTCTGTATTTCTCCCTCTATTCCACTTCTCCCTGTTTTCTTCTGTTGAGCCAGTGACCTTTGTTTCTCTCTCTCATCTGTGTTTGTCAGGAGTCTTCCAGTACATACAAACAGAGAGCAGCAGAGCAACACAATTACGTAGGGTATCATACTCATTTTATGGACAGGTGGACACACTGAAGAACAGGGAGATTAAAGGATTTGTTTCACATCATTCAGCAAACTTGTGGCAATAAAACTCGGATCTTCTTTCCAGACATCCAGTAGACATACTAATATATGTATGACATTTTGGAGAATGATGGACACAGCTCTGAAGAACTGTAAAAGGATTCTTCTGGAGTAATCAGCAATTTCATAGCTGTGGCTGATCCAGCTGATAGTGTACTCGGGTTTTTAGAAAAGCTTTTCATTTCTTAAAGTAACTAAATCCTTATGTAATTAGCAGAGATGCCCTTGTGGTTTCACTGTTAGAAAAATGAGGAATAAAGGATAGCTCAGTGTTCACAGTGGGGAGAGTTACTTGGCAGTCAGAAACTCCTGCTGCTGAGACTTGTGTTAAGATCTGAGCCGTTTGGGGCATCTAGGAAAGGGAGATGGAATGCAAGAGAACAAAATTCAGTGATGCAAAATCATTAGGAATAGTTTTAAAAAAATTTCCAATTCTTTGCAGAAGGGCTTAGGATCTCACAATACTAAAAAGGACAGCTGGAGGAGGTTCCAGTAGATATTTCTGTAACTGTGAGTAGCTTAAAAAAGGGAGGGATTACTTCTTTTTTCTCCAAATTTGAGGGCAAACAGTGGCATTTTGGAATGGCTGATTGGAAACAACTGCAATGTTAAAAAAAGAAGTTTTGGAACTTGCAGCTACATATTGTGAAAGCCAAGATTCTAGGAGTCTGGAAAATAGTTTTAGATAGACATTAGGGATAGATCCATGGATAGTTAGAAAGCACAGAGGTCCATATAGAACAGCTGGTGCAGAGTCCGTAAACTTAATTTCTTTTTGCCAGAAATGGAGAGTGTGTGCCAGTGTATGCTATATAAGAACTGTAAGTACTAGGCTGTCTTCTCCCCAAGTAGCTGTAGTCATCTGCTGTTGAAGACCTAAGCTTAGATCAGTCTTTCATCTTACCTGGAATGTCTGTTCACATCTTGCTTTAGCCACATGATGTCTAATTCTCAGGAGAGCCACAATGCCAGTATCCAGGCTGTGTTTATTACATGAGGAAGCCTTTTCTGGAGTATAAAGTACAGGGAGAGTTTTACCCTTCTTCTAAAATGGAAAAAACTCACTGAAGTACAAATCTGCTTAGTACTAGCAAAGGGAATAGACTAACCCAATAAATTGGTCCTGCTCTAAGTCCCAAATCCTTTTCAAGTTGGCTGTTGTAAGGAGTGTATGTGTGAAATCAAGGCAGGTCTTGTTATTAGCATCTCTACTGCATGATACTTCAATGGAGTGAAAAGCACAAGGATATGTTTCTGTATATATTTTTTTCAGGTTAAAACCTAGGTCCATGTAAAAGATTGCCAGCTCTTCTGTTAAAACTTGCTTGTTTCCAGCAGCATGTGCTGGATGAAGCATGTGCTGTATTCTGCTGAATCGAGGTGTAAGGTTCAAAGCTGGCACAGCTGGTTACAGCCCATCGTGGCTCTGTCCATGCCATGGGGTCAAAACAGGTCCTGACTGTACCACGTCAGGACTGGAGCGGAGCTGGTTCTAAAACACCAGGGCTGCTGTGCCCTGCCCCTTGCTGTGGCTTCTAACACAGCAGCCTGGGGACCACTGCTTTTCTGTCATCAGAGAGTGCTGTGGTTTGTTTGGCTGTTGTTCTTCCCTTTTAAAAATAAGAGAGGAAGTTCTCTTTGCTGCATGAAGGATCGAGGGCAAGGCAACGTACTGCCTGCTCCTGCCAGAAGACATTACACATCTAATTTTTTTCTGTCTTGGCTGAGAGGGAGAGGCTGGGTGAATTAAATCTCTTTAATCCCCCATCCTCTAACCACATCTGTTTCTACATGACTGAATTTGGCATGCAGGAATTCTTGAAACTAGCAGAGTCAATTACACTCATTAGCCGTTCAAAATGTTGACCCCTCTCTCCTCCTCTCCAGTGCATAGTTGAGGTCTATGCATGCTCAGGGTAAGTAGAACTTGATGCAGCTGTCCTAAAGGTAGAACATCTCTGCTGTTTTGTCCTCATCTTTTCATTCCCCATGTATTACTAGTCTTCTTAGGATGTCATTTGGGATGTTAATGCCTCTAAGTCTAGAGCTTTTTACACTGTAACTCCATTGTAAATGACTTGATTTTGGTATTAATTTTATTTTTCTTAGCTAGCTCCTTTCCCTGATAATGCCACTGTAAAACAAATTTCTTCTGGAAGTGTTTGTCATCCTCACCTTTTAGGTCCTTCTTACTGTGTACATTAAGTGTTTTGGTTGCTGTCTGGTGACTGATACATGCTGCCTCTTGTGATAAGACAAATCTTTTCAATATTAGCTGTGCAAGCAGACAGAAACATAAATGCAATAAATGGATCCTGCTGTAAGCTCTGACTCCTCCCGAGCCTTGCAGCACCAACTGGGAGGGAGGAAAATGAGCTAAACTCCCCTCTCTGTTGCTAAGCTGCTGGGATGATGTACCACAGCAGCCCCACCAAAGGCAGAGAGCAGCAAAGTGTCTCTGAGACTGTTCCAGCGGTGGGACGTGTCATCAGGTGTGCTGCCAACCTGCTCCTGAGAAAGTGGAGTACACACCCAGGCTTTTAGATAGAACTGGTGTGTGTTAGAGTAGCTCACTTAGTGCTGTGGCAGCTTCATACTCTCACACTGAAGGAAGCTCCCCGGGGACCTCACTATGTTACTGGTGTGGCAGAGATCCTGCATGGGAATGAGCACAAACCTACAAGCAATGCCATAGAGAAAAGAGTGGGGTCATTCTGAGTGGTGAATAAACATGGAATACCAGGTATTATGTTTCTTAGAGCATAGATATCTGAGGATAAGTGATCAAGGCTGTGTTTCCATGTACAGCTGGAAATGGGGGTTAGTGTGACTGCCAGAATCCATGGAGAGTATCTCATTAATTTAGGAGGGCTGGAGTTTCCTTCAGGCTCAGCTTGAAATCAGAGCCATCAGAGTGTATTTCCTTACGGTAAAGAGAGTATATCTGTGGTCTGCTGAAAGGGATTTTTGGTTGTATGTCAGTCAGGTAAAGCAGTTACAAAGTATGTGTGCATGTGTTCGCTTGTTGAATATGGGAGCTGCAGAATCCTAGGGTTTTGTATTTCCCACTGCTCCTGCCACATTTGCTTCCTATTCTCATACTTGAAACTTCATTCAATGGATTTTTTAGGTAGGTGGGTCACACAGGGAACTGTTGGTGAATTTTTCTTCCTTTGACCAAGTGAGCAGTTTGATCTGTAAGTGTGTTCATTTGATTTTGCTCTCAGTAAGTATCAGTGTGCCCTCCAGCTAGTCCTGTTACTCAGATACGGTGAAGGGCATGAAAGCCTGACCTCTGCATAAAGAGAAGTTTTTCCTGCTAACCCATGGGCTCACTTGGAAGGTCTAGTACCATTGAAAGAGCTCTCTGAATGATCCTTGAGGCTATTTCTCTGTCTGCTGGTCCACTTCCACTCTGTTTTCCCCTGTTTTATAGTGGGAGTGGGAACTGATAAGTTGGAATACCAGTTATGATGAAGGTAAACACCCACATATCACTTGGTTCTGCAACAGGAGATCTGTGCTGATCTGCATTAGAGGAGATGAATATATGAGCAGAAGAGCAAAGGCACTAATTGGATGGGGTTTGCGTCACAGCATGGATTTGAGATTGGATATCTCACGATTTCCATTCGTGTTTCTTTAAAGGCTTTTCCCCTCCTCTTTGTTACAGTCTATGGTGGCCTTTCTCAAGGATCCAGAAGGTGCTCCACTGTGGGAGGAAGATCCTGAAGCCAAAGATATTGTACATGTCGACAGTGAAAAGGTACATTAGCTGGATAGGTGTTCTGTTGGTTTATAAATATACAGGGTGAAGGGAGTGTGTATGTTTGTATTAACTCTTAGTGAAACACCGTTATTTTGTTTCTTTGGAAGGGAAGTTCAAAGCTTTCAACCTGTTTGAAGTGATTTGACAAAGTTTGTGGGTTGTGATAATTGTAAAGTCCTCTGCTTCCTGCCCTCCTCTGCCCTGCATGTGGTCATGACCTCAGTCTGCCAGCTCCACAGCAAGTGTCACAGCTTGTGGATGGTGTGGGGGCACAGCCCTCTGTCTCAGGGAAGTGTAGCGGCTTGCAGGTGCAAGAATGGAAGTACTTGCACTGCAGAATGAAAGAAAGAGGTAAAATGCTGTTCTTCAAACTGCAGGTTGTCATTAAACCTTGGGTTCCCTCCATGTGCCTGAGGTTAGGAAGTGTGGAGCAGGAAGAAACAGGATCCAGATCTTGAGGGATTTAACTTTGTACAGTAACTGTCCTCTCAGTGTTAAGTGGGAAAGCAGTGAATGTGGTGAAACTACCTTAAAAAGCCAGTGCCACCACAGTTACCCATTATGTTCTTTCTAATATAATCAGCTTGGTCTTTTATATTAGTTTTCTAGTCTATAGATTTTTTAAACTTTAATTGATTGGACTCTAGCTGGTATTTTGTAAAGGGCTTTTTCAATTTTCTGGCTTTCATTTTTAATATTAGAAATGGTTATTTTGACATTCAGTTTTTGTAGGAAGATTAATTTTTAATGTTCACCCACTGTACTCTGTTACAAGGCTTCCAAGGGTTGCATTCAGTTTGAAAACTTCATCTAGTTTTTCTATCATGCTGGTACTTGAAAAATCCTTTTCTCATGGCATCTTATAGGTTTGGCAAGGTTTCATAGTGTGAAAACTGAACTTGTTTTGTTATTATTGAGTCTGACTTTTTGAATTGCAATATGGATTTTGGCTGTCTCAGTGAAGACAGAGTTTCCAGTCAGAGATTCTGCAGTTAGAATGAACTAAACCATGGAACTTCCACATATTAAGAGTGAAGATCCTGGTCTAGGATATTCAGCAGATATTTGAATGTTTAATAAATTTTATCATCTTCTTTCAAGTTAAAATTGAGCAAGGAAAAATTGAGTCCTGTCTGTTAGGAAAGATGAGCCTTTTTCCCTCAGATAAATGAGCCTGGGTTCTATGAATACATATATTAGTTTTTTAAAGTTGTAACACAAATAATAAGAGGTGTCATTGAGTATAAGTGTGTTTTATATTTTCTTTGGTTCATTCACTAGGAATTAAGAAGGCTTCTGAAGAAAGAAGACAAGCCCCTTCTGATGATGTTCTATGCCCCATGTAAGTAGCCCAGCATGTCCTGTCACCTCTCTCTCCCTTCTCTGTGTCCGTGGAGACACAATAAAGACGCTCTGACACCTGCCAGGTTCAGCAGAAAAAAGGATATGACGTCCATTTATTGACATTATTTTATTCTTATACACATTCCAATTCCACAAGGGATTGGAGAGCATGTCACTTCCTTCTCCGTGTTACTGGAGAAGAAAGGTGCTCATCAAAATGGTCTTATCACAAAAGGAATGAAAAACAGAAAATACTGTTAAGTAAACATCGGCTACTATTTACACAAAACTATGAGAAAGAATCTGACTCCAAGGTTAAAAACAGAAGGCTTAAAGAAAACAAGGCGACACTTCTCCACTGAGACATGTCCAGGTCTGACTAGAAGCTTCATCTGTGCTTCAGGTGCCACCTTTGTCATTCAGCTCGTGCCACCTTTATCATTCAGCTCCTTGTGTTGTTCTGCCTGTTTGTCCTTAGTTTTTCTCTGGTTGTCCATCACTTGTATCCCAGTCTTGTCTCTTCCTCTTGTGATGATCACTCTTGCTCAATGTTCTTTTGAGCAGCTACTTTCCATAATTTTGTTACCCGCTGCCCTTTCTAGATTTGTGCTGCACAGAACAGAAACACTGTATGCTGCAGGCAGAGGGAACAGTGCAGTTGTCAGGAGCAGGACTATTGTTCCTGCTCCATTCCAGAGACACCCTGCATGTTCCCACCTACATTGGCAGGAGTAACTCAAATGCAAGTGAGGTTTCAGGAAGAGAAGAGCACACTGGAGTCACTCCATTTCTTTTGTAACCTTGACCTTGTGTTGCTGCTATCTTGTCATGGCATTGGCTGCTTGTTCCTTAGTGTTGCAGATTTACAGCTGCCTTTTTGTGTTTCCTGGTGACTGCTGTGTGAGAGGCTTTCCAGCTCTTCTAAGCAGGATAGTGATGCACTTGTGTTGTTGCTCAGTTCAGGAAGCAGGGAAGCCATGAGAAGGGAATAAATGTGTGACCTAAACTAGGAAAGCCTTCCAGGACTGCCTTGATAGAGAAATTGATGTTAGATACCACAAGCAATTTTCTGGCTGATTCTCTTTAAAACTGTGTCCCATGGCAACATTCTGGTGTTTCTCAGTGTATTTTCTCTTGTAATTACTGCCTGAAACACCAGTTTACCTTATTCTCATCTGAGCACTGCTTAAGGTGACCAAAATTGCCCAAGACTGAGTTTGATGCATCACTGAGAGGATGGTTTTTCTTTTAATAAAACACTTGTGGCTCTGTGCCTTCAGACTCTGCAGCAGCGTGGTCCTGTGTGGCCTGACGTGGTGTGTGGCTGTTCCCAGTAGCTGCTGCCTTGGATCAGCAGGAGACGATGCGGCTGCTGTGCTGTAAATCATCCCTTCGGGGAGAGTTGGGCTGCACGGCGCTTTCGCAGTTTACCTGTATCAGGAATAATTGTTTTCCACAACTAGGTCTCTTTCTGAAGTGTGCCTTATCTAACCCTTCCTTCTCTTTGAACCGTTCCCCCAGAAACCCTCCTCCTTCCAGTTTCTCTTCTTTGAAGTGGCAAAACACCTGCTAGTTTTCAGTGCTGTAATACTTGTGCTGCTTTCCAAACTGCTGTGAAGGTAGTCCACTTGTGAGTTTTTTTCTTCCTCTCTGATTTCTCAGTTTGTAACTCCCTCATCTTTTATTTAACACACGAGACCTTCTGACTTAGTTGTTGTCCAATTTTTCTTTTCTTGCTCCTTTTACTGGAGGCAGAATACATCCAGCAGTTGCATTAAAATATGGGCTTTGAGCAGCTGAAATTATTGGTTACATACGGATGTTACCTTTCATAACTGGGAGCTGCAAATCAAGACTGGTCACTAAAAGAAATTCTGCTTTTCGTTACTTGTAAGGGAGGTCTTTGGCATGAGGGGACATCAGAGGCTTTGTCTGGAAGGCTCTGGGGAAGACAGCTGCCTTTTTTCTCTGCTTTGTTGGAAGCAGGGGCTTTAGATTCATTGTGGCAGATTCATAGGAAATGGACTCTTTCATTACGTACTGGTGCAGGGGGAGATGAAAGTGACTACAGACTTAGATGTAGTTACTTTAATATTTCAGGAATGCTTGGTCTGGGTAAAACAACTCAGAGCAAAGGCTTGCTTTCCTCAGAAGATATTACCTGCCATTTGCAGACCATTCGCTGTACTTTCGGACCTATATTAGAAAGTCAGACGGCACTAAAGATGAAATATTAGGTATATTTACAGGCATTCAGATTTATTTGTTGTTAACTCTGTCAAAGAAGGCTCCTGCAGGAGACTGTCTGGATTTGGCAACAAGAAGGAGCTGTTTATAAACATGATTGAAAACAAGACTTTAAAAATGAAGGTGTTAACTAGTGGAAAGACTAATGTGTATTTAATTAAGCTCCCCCTTTGGGACAAAATACAAGAAGAAAGAACAGAAGAAAATGAGTTTTTTGAACTTCCCCTTTTATGCCTGTTGAAGGGTCTGTGTGCTTGGCAGCATCCTGAACAATACAACCCAGAAATACAAGGACAGGAGAGGATGTACTGAAGTGGGTTTGGGAGCAGCAAGTTTGGGGCAGCAGCAGAGCTGGGAAGAGGATGGTAGGGCTGATGGCTGTGTGTGCCTGTGCTCTAGAAGGTACTCCAGGGAGCAGCAAGAGTGTGAAGAGGGGAAGGTAGGAAAATCTGCTGCAGGAGTTTAGGGCCTGAGGCTCCTGAGGAGAGAAGAAATAGAGGATACAGAAGATGATGTCTGTCGACTCATATCTTTTGATGTCTGTCCAGTGGTTTGGATGAAGCTGCAAGACCTCAGTGGGCCTTAAATGAGTGGTCTGTGCCCACCAAGAAATTGTCGTTTTAACCAGTGCTAATTTAACAACCTCATTGTCAATTTGAGCAGAGAGATCAAAGGTGGAAAGACCACAGAAACAAGAACTTTCCTTTCTCAGAGTAAAAGAGGTTCTTTTCCAGGCATGCTGGTGTGATCCTAAACGAGTGGCTGCAAAATCTGTTCCTCATTTCTGGAAGAAATTTTTAAAACTGTCTGTTAACCAGAACAGAAGTGTTGAGTACTGTCCCGTGGTGGACTGAGAGTTTCCACAATAAGTGTCTGGAGTGCTCGGCTCCAGCTACCTTCCTTTCATGCTGTCTGCACTCCTGCCCCTTCCCATCTGCATGCGAAGGATTTTACTTGGCGGGGGTGAGGACTGCTGCTTACAAGGTGATTTACTGCTAATCTGCTTAGCACTGCAGCGCATCATCAAACAGCTCTTAGCACACTCCAGCTGCACATTGGTGGTCTTCCTCACTCGCCCTTTGTCTTTTCCACACCACATTATTGTGTCTTACAAGGGCTGTTGCTTCTGAGCTATGTCTGCTCAATTAAGAGAGCACTGTTTAACACTTGATGTCTGTGTAATGTGTTTAGGAAATGCGTCTCAAATTAATTTCAAAGCCTTGTTAAGCTGGGATGAATCTGAAGTACCTCCCCCTGTCCCTTCAAAGACCAGAAATGCACAAAGCTTTTTGTTTTGAGTTCACAATTATGACATCTTCTGTTGACTTTTGATATGTGTGTTTCATCTTGTATTCTCCTCTGGGCTCAGCTCAGAGCCTGAGGAATATAATTGAAAAAAAAAAAATTATATACTCTCCTCATACTGGGATGAGAAATGAATTTGAAAATGAAGAGCTTGGAAAATGTGCAACAACAGAGGCTTGTAACAAGAACTAACATCCTTAGAAACTAATAATATAATAATGATTTAGTGAAGCAGATAAAGAATTTTTGTTTAAATTTTTTGATTTTAAATATTAGTTCATATGCTTTGGAACATAGATACTGTAGAAGAGGCTGAATAGAGTTGTTGGTGTATTACTCACACAATTTCTTTTTTATCAGGGTGTGGTGTTTGTAAGAGAATGATGCCATCTTATCAGCAGGCAGCAACAGAACTCAAGGGTAAATATGTAAGTGAGACAATGAGATTTATATGACATTTCAAAAATAATTTAAACACTTTTTAAAATGTATTTAAACCCACAAATATTTATAAAAATCAAAATTATAAATTTTTAAGCAAGCTGAAACGAAACAGAAATAAATGGCTCTGTTCCAGGTCTCTTCAGGATTTTCTCTGTTGGTATTTATTCTTCTAAAACTTTAGATAATGAGATCTTAACTCCCTCGCCTTTTAGAGCCACTGGAGTTCTTTCCATGGAGATACGGGCTCTGACACTATGTAGATTTATGTTTAGCCTCTTTTTTGTGGGTTTGTAGGCCTTTTGAGCTCCTTCTGGTAAAGAAAGAAATGTTTGCCTTAATGGGTTTGATCAGCTTTTTGGCCTGATGTTTCATAGCAAGGTCAGGGATAGATGCCATTAAAGCAGTTATTAATCTACTTTTTTAGTGGAGAATCACAGTGCTGTGGGAGAGAAATCCCCCTCCCATAAGCTACTGGTCACCCTCCTAGCCACTCAGCATTAATAGAATCTTACAGTTTAACTGTAGCTCTGTCAAAGTAAGCATTGATGCCACATTGATATGAAAGTAAGTTTTCACTCTAATATAAAGTACAGCATTCGTAGTAATTTAGTTACCCCTTTGTACTTATGAGCTGTATTGATCTCTGTAAGCAAGTCAAAGGCACTCCTCTAATCAAGGTTTTATAATGTGCTTAGTGCATGATTTATATGATGCCAGTAGCACATAAAGGATGAAGAAATAGGATTGTTGTTTCATGGCTTTAGCAGGATTTGGTCTGATCCTACCTGTTGGATCATTCACTGCTGTGTTTACAGGTTTCCCTGTGAGGAAAAGATGAAGCACTGCAGTTCCCTGCTAGGGCAGCTCTGGCCATTCCTTCTCTCTAGTGCTGTCAGACTGGCCAGCATTCTCCAGACTAGTTGTTTTTAGAAGTGTTTTCTCTAAATCATTGTTTGCTTAGGGCTGAAATAAGTGGGAGTTACTCAGATTTATTGAGGACATGGCACAACCCTTACAAGATATTTTCAAGGGTGTTTTTGTCTAGCCAGGCAGCGCTCTAATGCCATCTCCCCTCAGAGGAGCATGTGCTGCAGCCTTTGGGAAGGCACTCATGCCTTGCATGGCAGTACAAGGTGGGGTGTGGGGTGAGAGGGGTTAGGAATGTAAAGCATCACTTACAGAGACAGTGCCAGAGAGAAGGCATGCTGCAGAACACTGTGTCCTCCTGCAGTTACCCCTCCCTCATCCATGTGCAGCTCTTTATTAAATTCAGACCAGAGAATTTAAACTCTAGATCTATTCTGGTTTGAGTATTTCCTTCCTCTCTTGGAAATCGTTTGTATAGATCCGGGCTAATCCTGCACAGCTGAGTGACAGGGCTGGGACACAGTTCTTTGCAGTGGAGTGTTGTAGTGCAGGATCAGTTCAGAGGAAAGTCCAGTTATGCCACTGCCACCCATGTTTTTCACAAAAATCAGTCTGTTTGTCAAAATTTGACCCAATTAGCTTCCTGAGTGGGATGTGTACACAGCTTCCCATTTCTGAAGTTAACTGTGCTGTACCCATCATAAATTATTCATGGAGTCCATTAGAGTGATGCTGACCTCCAGATCAGACTTTGCTGCAAAGTTTATGAGTGGTTTGGATGAGCTGAAGATTTGGCCTTTTAATCTGACCTGTCATTAGCTGTCAGGATGTGCCAGGCTCAAAAGCAATTATTACTGTTACACAGCAGGAAAATTAAACACAGTATTGCCTATTGGAGAGGTCATAAAAGTGAAAGGGTGCACTGTACCTGTTGCTGGTCACTGTGTTCCCTTGGGACTGGTTGTTTCTTGTCCCAGTGCTGTTACTGAGAGGAAGGCAGGGTGGAATTTTTAGTTTATATTATGGTTATGTCTTACAATTCCATTCCACCCAGTGAAGAAGGAAAAAGTGCTCCAAATCAGAAGTGGGCTTATTTTATACTTGGTAGGAAAGATTCCTGTGGTTAGAGGGTTGGCTGGGCTCTGGTGAGTGACTGTCACTATGGCCCCAGAGCAGGGGGGAACTGGTTATTAGCAAACTATTAGTGTATCTCCCTAATGCACATGCACTTTGTGAGTGTGCCAGAATGTTCTGCTCAGTAAAGACCAGCTTGAGAATATGCTTAAATGCTTTCCTCCTTTGGTGCTTGCATTATTTTTTTAATTTTTAAATTTTTTTTTGGTGCTGTGAGGTACCAGTTTTGGAGCAATCCCATCAGGAAGACTGTGAATCAAGGTAGGGGGTCACAGCTGAACAGGAATGGTCAGAAGCTCCAAATTCATGGGCAGTTAGGAAAGGTTCAGAGTTGGTTTAGGTTATAGGTAGCTTGGAGAGCAGATAAGTGTTGAAATATGTCAAGTGTCACTGCAGAGGTGAAAGGAGTGAACTGATCTTTGTTTCTGCCATGGCTATTACAAGAGGCAACGGGCTTAAACTGAAGTTGGGGTCATTCAGTCATTTGCTAAAAGCAAATTCGCCAAACATCTGGCAGGAGGACCCTGAATTTGGGCAGTAGGTGTGTTTTGATGGTCTCTGACAGCCTGATATTTCATAATTCTGTGATTATTGGCCATCTAAAGCTGTTACTCTTTTCATTAAAAACAAATCCCGTTGTAATAAGCAATTTGCCAATTATGCTTTGTATAATGTGATGAACACCAGGATGAATCCAAGTTATTGACTTGTATCAATCACCATTAGATAGACACAGTGAAATTGTCTGAAATGGCCAGGAATGCCCATTTAAATCGTAGGAAGTCCTCTGAAAGTTCACAGCAAACATGGAATCTGGTAGGCTGGTGGTAATTAGGGAATTAGTTAACAAACCAGGTTCTTGCTTTATAAAGCAGCAGTGTACCTTGATCCTATTGCATTTACCTGCCTTTAGGTGGTGACACAGAGGATAAGGAAAGGGGAGACTTGAGTCTAGATAATCTCATATGAACTAAGTCAATCCGGTTGTTCGAACTACAAGGAAAATATAAAGTGGAAGACTAGGCCAGCAAGTATAAACCTTATTTCTGTACTCTTCTCTGTTCAATTTATCCTTTCTTAGAATAGAGAAGAGAAAACAAAGTATCTTTTTGTGACTTTCCAGCACATTCTTAGAAACGGTTGACCTTCAAATGAGGATTTTCTGCTTTAAGATTTATTTCATGCTGCCTCTGAGCACATTTGGTTGGTCTGTGCAGTTTGCTGCAGTCAGGAACATGGTATTAAATTCTGATGTGATATTTCAGCTGGAAGGAGAAAATCCTGTTTTTGGAGAAGGAAGGAGGAGGGGGTTGGATTAAGACCCTGCTGCTAAAATGACTTTAAGCTATCAAAGCCATTACACTAAGTTAATCAGGAAGTGGTATCTCAGCAACTTGCTGGGTCCAGGTTGGACAGCAGAATGACCTCTGTGTGAATTGCGCACCCACAAAAACTTGGAATCAATCCCGTCTTCCAATTTTCATGTCAGAAATATTTGGAAGACATTTGGACAGGGCACCAAGTAAGTCACAGGGTACAGTATAAGTCAGAGGAGTCCTGAACATGAAGCTCAGGGACTGTTGAGATGGAGGATAGGTTGGGATAGCGGTGAGGAATGGGTAGGAGAGTTTTTGTTTTATGTACTAGTCTGAAAAGCTGCTGTGCTTCTGTATCTTTCTTTTGAAGACTGTAGGGCAAGGTTAATTTTTAACTCTCATTATACCCTACCCTACCCAAGTTAACATATTTAAAGGATATAAATGCCCTGTGCTATTTCCTGAGCTCATGGAAATAGGGCACGTTTTATTTTCTCATCAAAGTCATGCTGATTTCCTCTTGCCATTCAGTAAGTGCGTTTTTGAACTGGGATAATGCTAGTGCTTGGTTGGTTAGAGCTTCTGAACATAAGCTGAGATTGAAAATTCATTGCTGAAGTGAAAACTAGAGAGCTGAGGGTGGAACTTCTGCTGTCCTGTTTAATGTTTGGATATGAACTAAGAGCTCTTTTTTTTTTCCTACTTGCAGAGGAAGAAAAAAAATCTAGTTACACTTGTAGCTAAAAATCCAAATGTGCAAGCAAGAGCACAAGTAGTGCAATTGAGAGGTATTTCTGTTAATGGGTGAATAAAAAGAAACAGAGAAAGGAGGAGGTGACATGCTGACTGGTGTGTGTTTTCTCTGGATTAGACTCGAGTATTGTTCTGTTCCCCCTTGTACAAAATCAGAATAACTTCAGTGCCTTTTACAGAGAGCCCCTTGCTTGACAGCTGTATGAGTGAAATCAGAATCTGCCCAGACTGAAGTGGGTTTTACTTAAATCTTCAAACAAATGGTGTGATGTTTCTGCTGTATTGTAAGAATCAGTAAAATTATGCTCTGTTTTTCCAGGTTCTTGCGGGGATGAATGTTTACTCTGCTGAATTTGAAAGGATAAAGGAAGAATTCAATGTCCGGGGATACCCTACAATCTGCTATTTTGAGTTGGTTATGTTTTGCTACTCTTTTAGAAGTCATGCACTCTTCTATAATTGCCTGTTTTTATCTTTTAGGGCAAGGACTGAACCTTGTTTTGTTGCTTTAACAGGAAAGGAAAGTTTCTGTTCAACTTCGAGAACTTCGGTGCTACGGCAGCAGATATCGCAGAGTGGCTGAAAAAGTAAGGCATTGAACTTCATGCACTCCACCTTTTATGTACTCTTCATTATTTACAGAATGTAATGGTTTAGGAACAGACATCTCTCCCTCCTTTCCTTTGCTCAGAAGAGCAAACAAAACTACCCCGCTGAGATCAGCTAAACTTGTACAGGGAGATTGACTAATGTTTGGTTTTTAGCATGCATGCTTTGCATTTCACAATTGCATTTTGTCTGTAATAGGAGACTGACTGTGGACTAAAATAAATGCAGATACGCAGATCTCAGCTTCCTTAAAAATGCCAACTTAAATTTCCAGTGATCTTGGGTGCTTGCACTTAATACCTTGCAAAAGGGTTGACTTCTGTTATGTTATTAAAAATGTATATACCAAGTGTGCAGTTCTTGTTGGTTCATCAGCCTTTAGCTGAAGTCTTTGAAGTGTCTTGCAGAGACAAACTGAAGATCAAGGCACCCTGGATAGGTAGTCACTTTTACAACATCTGTGTTTGCTGTCATGACATGAAGTGTTGAAAGCACCCTGTTCTACCTAAAGAGAGCTGTTAGCAGTCATGAACATTTTGGGGGCTGAATGAGCCTGTGGGACTAGCAGTTCAGAGACAGACAGGAAAAGTGTGTGCGTGTATAGCTGCTCTTCAACTGGTGCGAATCCCCCATGGTCAGTGAAGCTGATGGAGCAGCTGGAGGGAGCTGAGATAATCTGGTGATGGAGAAGTCCCGTCTGCAGTGCGCCCAGGCTCTCGGGCAGGGTGTCATCTTTGTAACCCTCCCTTGTTTGCTGCAGTCGTGGGAAAAATACTGAAATGAAGCTTATGAAAGGAAACAAACACATGGGAAGGAACAGACTGTTGCAAACTATTGCAATAGTACAGCTTAGCAGAATTGGCTTAGAATAAATGTATTTTGCTGTACCAGTGGGGCTGTTCTGGGGACGTGCATATGGTTACAGGTAGCCCAGAGTCTTCAGCAGCAGTAGGCTGAGCACTTCAAGATTCGAAACCCACAAATGAGGTGAGAGCAGCATTCCTGTTAGCATCAGGAGCTACAAACAGTGCAAGTGAGTACTGCCCAGTGGCTCAAATGGGAGGAACTCAGCCATAGTCATTAAGCCTCGTGTAGTCAATTAAGCCTTCAAATGTAAGTGATCGAGATGGCAACTCCAGCAACTCGAAGGAGATGATCAGCCCTTGGAACAAGGATATGGCTTCATCACCTGCACTTTGTTATGCTTTTCAATGCTGCAAGGATGTGGTTATCTCTTGGCTACCATATGTGAACATTAGCTGTTTGGGGTGGTTTTTTCCCCTGTCTGCCCACATAATATCCAGATAATCCCTGCAATATGCAGTACCTTTATATCAGTGCTGTGACAGCAAGTGAACACAGCTACTGGAGGCAAAGCAGAACAGCTGCAAGCTCTTTCCAATGATAATCTCTGCTAACAAGCCACTGTGGGCTTTGGCTGATACTTCAGCAGTCCAGAGCTAAAGACAGCTGTTTGTCCTCACTTAGTGTTAGTGCATGCTTATTAATTGCCCAGAAGATGATCTGAGCAGTAGCCTTGTGCCCCTGTTTGGTGTAATAAGTACCACTTCTAAGGAAACCACATTAAGTAATTATGTGTACTTATATTTTGCCAGTAATTGATGCTTAAATTATGATAAATTAAATTATTAGTAAAAGCACATATAGGGTAAACATGTTACATACATAATATTATACTATTCTGAGGGATCTGCAGTACAGGTAGTCAAAATGGTATGGCAAGGGCTCTAGGAAAGCCAAGGAGTGCGATTAGATAGCTGCAGGGTGTACAGGCTGTGTTTCAGAATCACATAATGTTAAAATATTGAAAGGTTGCTTTGGTACAAAATGTTGCTCTGAGGACCCAGGCATGGCAGGGCCATGGCAAGGAAAGCCAATGCACTTTTACACTGTGCATGTATGTGCTGTCCTTGTAGAGTCCCAGCAGACACTGAGCCATATGAAATGGCCTATTTTGTGTGGACAGTAAGTACGCTGTTGTCCCTCTCCCTCTTCTTGTTTTTTTCCCTCTAAATATTACTGGTAAAGTGCTGAAAGTGGTTGATCTTAGGCTCATTTGTGGGGGAGAGCATGAAATAACTTAATGAAAGTTAGAGTTATTTAAATCATTGTCCATGCTTTTTCCTCTCAGGACAAGAACTGATAGTTCGGAGGGCTCCAACATCTTCTTTTTTTTTTTTTTTTTTTTTTTTTTTTTTTTTTTTTTTAACTACTTATTGGAGGTGCTTCCTTCTTATACTGAAAGTGTGCTAATGCATCATTCTTACAGATACTTCACCTTTCTTATCTTCCTAATAGGCACTGTCTACTATGTTATGGAGTTTCAGATGTTTTCATGAGGTGATAGAGACAAACCATCATACAGCCTTAACACAGTAGAGATGCTATCTTGTACATACCACTTTTTTCTTAAATCTGATACACAGCTGCATCAGCCTTGAATGGTAGGCAAGCCCAACAGCTTCTTGCTGCCTTCAATAGCTGTTTAGTTTGTCTTGCTGGTTTTATAGATTCCTCTCAGGCCCTTCCTTAGCATCAGCTACTCCGTTAAATCAAGAACTTGTTCTGTGCTCTCAGTTGAATTAGCTTTTTATAACTCTTCTGGACTTCTGTCATCCTAGTCAGGTGTTGGGTGTGCCTTGTGTCTGGGTTAAATTGTGTTTTAAATTTTGCTTATTGCTTTCTCCAGGCCTTGAGGTGTTTCTTACCAACTCCTGTGTAGGCTTATTAGCATGCACAGCATTTTAAATTAGGCCATTTGAATAAACATCCCGTGCCCTGCTTTACTAATTCCTGACTGAAATAGGTCACACCAGGCCCTGCTAAACACCACGTTCTCCCAGTGCTTTGTAGACGCTGTGTTCATGTTCATCATGCTCTGCCTACTCAGCCCAGCTCCCAAATCCATCGAGTGTCACGGTGTTTGCTGGAAAGCCTTCACTCTGCCAGGATACCTGGAGATTATTGCTCTCTGGGCTGCTTGGCCAGGTGTAGGTCCAGCCTTTGCTTTGATGCTTGCTTCTTGGTTTGTTTATCATTGAAGGAGCCGCAGAGGTGTGCATCACAGTTCTGCACGGATTGCTTAATATTCTTGGATCACACCCATTGCTTACATCAACAGAATTTGCTGTCTGAATCTGTGTATCTCTACTGCTTTTTTTTATCAAACTAGGCTTTCAGCCTAGAAATGAGTAAGGCAGGATAAATGAGTTATCATCTGTTTGCCATTCCTTGTTCCAGGCAGCTAACACAATAATACATTTTAATCAGAAATAGTAAGTCTGCTTTCATCAGAGATGGGGTCACATCCAGACCTGTACTTCGCCAAAGAATTTGGAGAATTTTGGGGGGTATTTGGAACTCACTGCTGTAACTGACAAGAATAAAATAGCTTCAAAGTCTGGCTCCCAGTGTTCGTATGTCTGGGTGTCTTTTCTGTGAACACTGCTTTAATAAATAAAATGTCAATTAGCATAGTTTAGTTCACAGCTGCCAAATTCTCTTTCTAATGTACATTAATAAAAGCCCAAACCAATTGTTTATTGGGATGATGTGCTCCAGAGGAGCTTGGGTTCGGTTTCCAGACCTGCCACTGTGTCTTTGAGCAGTCTCTGTGGCTCCGACCCATCAAAGACAATTGAACTCATTTGCAATCATAGTGAAGCTGGTAGAACACATCACTTGCCTTGTAGGTTAAACAGGCAGCTGAGTAGCTTTGCTGTGTTAGGCCTACAAGCCCACTGCAGGGTGAGGACATAACGATGCTTCCCTGGCTCACAAGAGTTGTTCAGGGTAAAACCATGTATTCCTGGGGAAGTGGTGTGTGTAGCTGGCTCATGGTCCCCACACTGCTCCTCTTTTCTCTGTCGGCCCTAGTCATGCTGTCGGTATCCAAGGTGACGGGTTAAATTGGCTGTTTCTGCTCCTGCTTTTTCCTTTCATTTGCAATGACTCCTGTGAACTACAAAGTGGGAATGCTGTGAGAAAGGGAGCATCCTGCTGAGGAGGGTGAAAGAGTAATAGAAAATGCATCTGATTTCTATAATGTAATAACTGAGCAGTCTGGTTATCTCCTCTCTCCATTCCCTTCCATTGCTGATCTGTCCTCAGGAGCTTCTTGCAGATTTTTTTATTCCTCCTTCAGTTTTATCTGTGTTTCAGTGCCTGTGAGTTCTGGATGGGTGCAATTATGGAAGCCGTTCAGTAGGGTTGGTGTGTCAGACATGTATGAACAGCTGCACAAAGTGGTTCCTTACAGTTTGACTTGCCAAGATGACTGCTTAGCACCAGAGAGCTGCCT
The DNA here is from genome assembly GCA_013397175.1 of Platysteira castanea. Taxonomy (NCBI): domain Eukaryota; kingdom Metazoa; phylum Chordata; class Aves; order Passeriformes; genus Platysteira; species Platysteira castanea. The sequence continues at coordinate 2,200,515 of VYXC01003415.1, forward strand.
TTAAGCTGTGTCCGTTTGTCTTGTAGCCCACAGGCACCTCAGCCACAGGCTCCAGAGACTCCCTGGGCAGATGAAGAAAATGTAGTTTATCACCTGACTGATGAGGACTTCGACAAGTTTATAAAAGATCATTCATCTGTGCTAGTGATGTTCCATGCACCATGTGAGTTTGTTTTCTCTTCTGTACTCCGAGCCAAATGCTTGCTAACAAAATCAGTGATGCTTTTCCATGGAAGTTTCACAGAACCATGAACTCAAAAGTCCAGGCTTTTCTTGTTTGTGATGATTGTTAAATACACAAGGTGCAAAATGTTTGTGAAGTTGCTGACTTCACATTTAGGATAGAGATATGCTTCTGGAAGAGGGACACTTTGTAGGCTGAGTCAAAACATAATTGAGGAGTGTAATGATGCTTAAATACTCTGGGTGCTCATCACTCTACAGCGTGATTCCCCATTTTCAACTTCTCTTCAGTATTGTTTGCATTCAAAGCAGAGCTCTGGTTGATTGAACAACTGGAGAACCGTGAGCTCCTGGGTTCTTGTCCGTGGCTGCTGATATGTCATTTTGAGCATTTTCACTCCTCTGCCACAGTTTCTCTGGTGATGTAAGGGATGATAGTCGTTACATATTGTGCTGAATAGACCTAAGTTTAGAAAGTCCTCGGGACTTTTGGTAACTAATGCAGAGTTGGTGGTGTTACTACTTACTGTTCTGCCGAGAATGCATTGAACTGGTCTTTTTCATGACTTGAGGTTTTAGCTTGGCCAGTAAAATGCAGTGGGTTGCCTTCAGGAAGCTGTTCCAGCCATGCTGCCCTCCTGTATGCTACTGGGTGGAAGAGAAGAGTGCATTAACCTCTTTGTTCACTGTGGATGTACCTTGTTTCAGCTACATAGCTGGTTCTTCCAGTTGTTTGTGGCTGTGATGGAGAGTTCAGGCTTGAATCTGCTATGCTGGGTGACACACAGCTTCTGTCTCCTCTTGCTGCTGTGCTGGCAGTGGTACTCGGGTGAGATGTTTATTTTCAAGGGCATAGATTTAAAGGTTAGGACTTGGAGACAGACTGTGTGCTCACAGCTGAGGGTCTTGGCACAGAGGCAGAAATCCTGCTTCCCTTTAAGACAGTAGGAGTTAGCTCCAAAATGCCTTTTTTTGAAGGTCTGCCCATAAGACTCATTTGAAAAACATACCATAATGAATTTCCTCTGCCTGATGAAGTGTCTCAGAATTTGGCCCACTGAAGCAGGGGGACTGACTGCTGTTTTGTTGCTGTGTTCCCTGGATTATTTGTACTAATGAAAGTGGGACCGGAGATGAACTCCTGGTCTGAAACCCAAAATACAAGTAGCAGAACTGATGAGGCCTGGTTTGCTCAGGAGTTATCCTTCGTTACCCAAATCCTTCCTTCCCCAGATTTCCCTGCACCCCGGTGTGCCAGTGACAGCATGGGCTGCTGCTCCTCGGCAGCTGTGTGCTTGCTGAGCAGCTGCTGCCAAGCACAAATGTAACTCCTAAATTCCCCTCCTTTCCCTCTCTCTGCACAATGGCATGGCATAAGCATCCCTTCTCTTTCGCCCTGGATCTCCGCATGTTTAGAGATTTAGTAGTATTTTAAACCTTTGCCTTTTTTTGAGTTTGTAAATGGGCAAAGGAGTCCAGTCGTGTATTCAGGTGGAGGAAGAGGGGGAAGAAATCAACAGCTGGCCCTGCAAAACTTAATCCTTTAGGAAGCCAGATTAAAACCAGATGAATATATACAACTGCAATCAAATTTTATAGTAAGCTGAAGTTAGTTTTAAATCTCAGTGGAATTCTGTTCAGTTTTTAGTGGTTTTTTAGTATTTTCAAGAATACAGGTAACACAGTTTTAGGGGTAACAACATTGCATGACCTATTTTGAGAGGAGAGGTGCTTCCAGACCAGGTATGTTTTGTACTGAGGGGCGTTCTGCACTAAGGTACAGCAGTACTTTAGCAAACGCTGTTTTAAAAGTAAATCAAATGCCTTAACTGGGCTGTCCCAATCTTCTGATAACACTTTCCAACTGCTCAGAATTGGGATAGTGTTCCTTGCCAGAACAACTCCATTTTAAATGCAATTCGAATATTCGGGGCATTTTATTTACATTCATGTAGTAATGGTATGCCTACGTGCGGAATCCGGCTCGTACACGTGTAAAAGATCTGTGTTTGTAAGAATCCTCTCTGGGCATCCTCAGCAGAGAGTATAAGGCTTGCAAACTAATTAATGACAGACAACTATCATAAACAGTTATCTCAATGATTAAAAGCTCTTCTCTTAGCAATTCTTAAATGTGCTAATGGTGTCACCTTATGAATATTAGGAGATAAATTATTCCAGTAAAAGAAGTGGTAAAACCAGTGAACACCTTACTTGTTTTAACCTTGGTAGCTCAGGCTGGGGAAGTTTTTTTCTAAAAGCTATGTATTAATAAAAAAAAAATTGAAACATCTATAAAATAGGCTCATAACACAGGATATACTTACTTCTATGTAACTCAGAATAATCAAGGGGATTTCAACACTGGCCTGGATTAACAAGTACTTAAACTCCTGTGTCACCATGCAGCATACACGTGACTTGGAGTTTTTCTGGCACACTGTTATGGTTTAGCTTCAGCCACAGCTCAGCCCCACACACCTGCTCCCTCATGGTGGGATGGGAGAGAGAATTTGAAAGGTAAGGCCAAGAAAACTCACAGGTTTGTGAGATAGAGGTGGTTTAATAAGAAAACCAAAAGCCATGTACAGGCAAACCAAAGCAAGGAATCTGTTCACTACTTAGCATTGACCGGCAGGTGTTTGACCATTCCTAGGAAAGCAGAGCTTTGTCACACATAATGGTGACTTGGGAAGACAAACTCCATCACTCCAAATGTCCCCTTCTCCCTCTTCCCCTAGTTCTGTATGCTAAGCATGACACCATATGGTCTGGGATATCCCTGTGGTCATTTGGGGTGAGCCGTCCTGGCTGTGTCCCCTGACATCTTCTTGTACACCCCCAGCCTCCTCGCTGGTGGGTTGGGGTGAGAAGCAGAAAAAGTCTGGATTCTGTACTGTAAGCACTGCTCATCGATAGCTAAAACACCCCTGAATTATCGACACTGTTCCCAGCACAAATCCAGCTCATGGCTCAACACCAGCTACTGTAAAGAAAATGAACTCTCTCCCAGCCCAAACCATCACACATGAAGAGCTGTTTTACTAAAGGAGAATAATTTCAGTGATGCTTTAATTGCATATTCAGGTGGCCAGTGCATTAATAGAGTGTAGTATGAAAAGATGTGTGGGGAATTGGCAGCGTTTTATCTGCCCCCTGCCCCCAGTGCTGAAGATACAGCTGAACCAAACACATCCCAGGTAAATACCTGTTGAACTGCACCCTTAGGCACTGGGATGGATGTGGCCAATTGGGTCTCCATGCCTGTGGCTACTAATGATCATCCCTGAGGACCACACTACTTATTTACAATCAGTTGCACTTATTAGCCCAGTCAAAGACATGGCAGCATTTTAAGTGCTGCCTAGCATAACTAAGTTCAAGGAGAGCAGCTAGTGTGTTTTAAACGCATCAGGAAGGTCTGCAGCATGCAACTTGCACCTCTTGGGATTAGAGACACCATACCTTTTGAGCAGTAATTTATCACAACCATTAAACAGAAGATGTGCTGCTTCAGGTCGTTACTGCCAGCCCTGAGCAACGTGGGTGAGTGTGGGTGGGCAGGATGAGTTCATCCTGCTTTCGTTTCACAGGTCACTAGGGACACAGAGCAGGATTTTTAACCTGCTGAAACTCCTTTGTAAAGCCCTTAAGAGGATGTTCAATAAATCTGAATATTTAGCAGGTAAATAGTGACCCAGCCAGTCAGGCTCTGAAGGCACTCTCCTCCCCAGCCATCTGTGAAGGGTGTGCAGTGTTGTGCTCCTTACTTAAGCATTTTGCTGAAATTTCATAATTTCTGGTGGTGAGCTTGGTGTTATCCTGGATATATCCAGACTGTAGTCTTGCAGACATCTGAAGTGTTTTTTCGATGTGTTGTTGTACCCAAACCCTGATATCTCCTGCACTGTACAAAAGAACAAAGAAAGGGCCGTCCCTCCTAAAGGATTTGGAGTTTTTACTTGGATTGATCGTATTTGGTAACATGAGATAGCAGAGTTATGTTAGCAGGCCTATTTCTGGGTCTACAACAAAGGTTTTCTTGCACCAACCAAAATTATTTCTGTACTATAACATAACTAAAGGCAGCCTTGCTGCTTATGATAGGCTTCTGCTAGCAATGAGAATAAAGACTCCATGTCTGTGTGCGCTTCTTGATATCCGTGCCTACAGCTGATCGATTTATTTGGATGCCCAAGATGACAGCTGGGTTCTGAATGTCTCTAAATATGGGTTATGCTGCCAGTCAAGTGTTGTTAAATGCTTCAGTGTCATAGGTATTCACTGGGACTTAAAATGCTCCTGAGTCACTTGATCATGGAAAAAAAGCCCTGTTTGTGTTTTCAGTTTCCTCATCAAACTGTTTGCTGAGTCCAATGCAATTTTAAAAATAATTCTGTCCAAAATATTTGCCAAATTAGTGAGGGTTGCAGTCTTTCTGGCTCTGTTTTGTCGAAGGAATAAACCCACCACACATTTATCCTTTCTACATTTTTCTCAGCATTTTTCTCCAAGTCACATCTCAGTCACAAAATATACCCAACCAAGTCACTGATAAGTCAATTCAAATGCCACTGAAAGGTGTTTTAAAGTCCAGGATTGAAATTCAAGTCAACTCAGAAATGGTTTCTAGAAGTGTCTGCTGTTCTCGCACAGGAGTTACTTTTCATTATATTTTGTTAACACAAGTGACACTGCTAACATTTTAAAGCATAGCTGTTCTTGCAGCCTCCTGCAGAATAATGTCCTGGTGCCACTATGAGCTGTAGCCTCCCTGTGTACCTTCAGCAAGGATCTGAGAAGTCTCTGATACTGATTGGTGGTTGTAGTCAGTCACCCCTGATGTTTGCTTGGGGCTGCTTTGCCCTCTCTCATAGTCCATCAGCCAGAGCAAAGTTTGTGGTCCGGTACTGATGGCAGAGGTAACAAACAGAGGAGAAAAAAGTGCTTTGGCTGTACTGTTAGTGTGAGTGTGCATTTGCTTTTTAAAGGATTAAACTATTAAAATGTTTTTCCTGCAACATTTCTTCCTTGCATGCGAGCTTAAACTCAGGTTGAACCTGCACTCTTCCCAGTCCCCTTCATAGGGCTCCTTCAGAGACCGTATAAGCTGATTGCAGGAGTTAAGGTTAGGAAAAAAGTCAATATCCTTAGTAGGATATTGGAGCTGTTGTGGTTTTTCCTCCATTGATAAAGAGGGAAAGCAGGGAAAATGCAGCCTAATAGACCTTTGCTTGCTTCCTCCCAGTGGAAGGGAGTGCAAAAATAAATCTTGAAATGATGAAATGAACCACAGTTTTCATGTGTTGTTGAAATGTCCGTGAAATTCCTTTCCTGTCCTCGGATATTTTCTCTCCCTTTATAAACCAACTCGATAAATTATGCAGTTGCTGCTTTCCAAAGTCAGCTATTCAGCTGTTCAGGTTTTTAATTGCACAGGGAGTGGTTTTATCAATTTGGCTTTGAAAAACAGCTTTTCACACCCTTCACTCCTTCCCTCCTCCCTCCAGTGCATTAAAACCCAAGGTTTTAAGCGGCTTTGTGAACTCATTATTAAGAATCCCAACCAATTAGACTAGTATAAGAAGAAGGCCTCAGCTTCTAACCAAGTAGTGGATTGGATCTCTCCATGCCAACACACCATCACTGGTTTCAGTGGCCTTGTTTTTGTTTCTTACTGCTGCACATGGTGAGATTGGGATGTAGGAATCCATTGCTCGCTTTAAATATGAAGTAAAGCGAACCCAAAGTGTGTGCACAAAATCAAATCAATTTTTTTTCAAACCATGTTTTACAACTATAAATAAATAAGTCTCCCTTTCAGATCCCCACTGGTTCCTTTTGAAAGCAAGCTATGTGGCTGTGAGCTCTAATTGGGATGTCTGTTGGCAGCATCAACTGAAAGGCCACGAGTTGAAAAGGCTGAAGAATAATCTACTCTGCAGCTTGAAAAAAATGGCCTTTCTAGCACAGGTCAGCATCAGCTTAACATTGGCAACCTGTGATAAATAAGGAAATTAAATTATTTATGAATAAATAAAGTTTTTCCGTGCCAATTCATGATTCATGAAAAAAGATTTTTTTTTAAATGTCAACCAGCACAGTTGTTCCAGTAGAGGTTAAAGGCTTGTGCGTTGTCCAAACATCCAACAGCAATGAACATGGATGGAAACATCCTTTAATTTTAATTTCTCCCTGTCATATATGACATCTGTGATTTTTAAATTAATATGTTGGTTGTGTTCAGTGGCTACATAGAGAGCCTTTGGCATCTGCTTTCAGATGTAGAGCCTCTGCGATAAAGACAAACAACAGGTAGCCGGGAAGCTGGTTTTGGCGGACCTGTGTAGGTCTGGATTACTGGAAGTTTGTAGTGTGTAAGGCAGGTTGTGCATTTGGAATCTGGTCAGATACCATGTCCCTGTGGTACAGGTGCATATACTAGTCCATGGGAAGATACACAAGGAGACATTTATGGGTCAGGGTGCTTGCTGTGGGCTCAATCCTGTTCATACCGGACCCTGTGAAAATGTTCTCCTTTTTTCAGAGTAATTATAGAAAGCTTTGAACAAGTCAAACTTTCTGGGCTGTTATGTGGGTCGCAGATAGTGCCTGTCTCTGGTGGGTTTTTTGGTGGAGCAGTGCAGATGTCAGGATGAGTGTTGCAATGCCCTCATCACCGAAAACTGAATTATTGTGTAAGGGCACTCGGATGATGAATGTTGCTGTTTAAGAGTCTGGACAGATTGGTGAAGAGAAAAGATTTGCCTCAGTTTCAGAATCATGTTTCCTGACTCTCTGTGTCCCATAAGCTCCTAATTTTAATGTTGCCTTAGTGTATTTTTAATGGGATGTATAATAAAATGCTTCCCTCTACAAACATAAATTGTGCCAACTTTCTGTGTATTGTATGTATGTACTTCTCAGCTGAACATTCCTGCAGGCTTCTGGAGCAGATACTTTCTTCATGTAAACCAGTTAGAAATGGGTACATTCTTGGCTTGAGAATCTGCTTCCAGAAATGAATAAGTCCTGACTGTTGATTTCAGAGAGAGGAGTTCTGGGACACTTAGACTGGGTTCTTCATTATTTAAAAGCATGGAAGTCTACAGTAAGATGTTGCTTGATACTACATATATTTGAGTATCACCGAAAATCTTAGGTAGTGTAAACGTTTCAGCACAGTGACCTGCCAGTGCAGTGACCTGTCTTATTAAAATAATTACAGAAATGATTTTCAGGGAGATTTAATCACTTACTAAAATAGAAGTTCTTGGAAAGGCAGCAAACCAGGAAAATGAAGAACCTGACATGGATTTTTCCTTTAATGACAATACCACTCACGTTTCTCAAGGATCTAAAAATAAAAATCAATATGGGTTTTTAGGGGTACTTAATATAAATAGGAATGTGAAGAGTATAAAAATCCTAATAACTAGCTTGTGCAGTAAAACTTGATAGGATACCTAATGAAAGGGGTGAACACGGTAATGACTGATTACATTGTCTCTTTTCTGTTGGTCTTTTGGTACTGGAGCACAGAGTTCGTATGGGATTATTGTCTTTTTGAAGCAGTTTGTGCTCTTTGAGTTGGTTATGGTCATAAAAAAGGATGATCCGATGATAAAAGCGATAGCCTTGGCCTGGAGATATAAAAGTTTAGTTCTTTGCCTTGCTTTGATTTGTACAGGCACGACCCAAATCATTAAATATTTGTCTCGGTTTCCAGCCTGTGGAGATAACATTTCACCTTGCGTGGGAATTTTATCTAGCAAGCCATGGCCAGGCTGCAAGCTGCTCCAGTACTGCAGGAATTGAGATACGGAAAGCATACGAGCACTGCAAAGTCTTGATTAACGTGAAGGAAGTAGGATTCTGCCTTTGGTGTTCCCTGGCTTGTGGCAGACATCAGTTTTTTTGGCCCCCAAGTTTAGGAAACCCCATCTGCCACTGGATGAGCACAGAGCTCAGACAAGATTATCACAGCTTGAGCTGATGACTCGCAACCTGGTTACAGCTCCTGCCAGGACTAAAAGGGAGGAGCCTTGACTTGCTCTGGTTCAGCTTTGCAACACGAAGAGTGGCAAACTTGGGGTGCTTTGGGCTACTCTACCTTTGGGCCGGATCTTGACTTGCTCTGTGGCGTGATGCTGTTCTGGGGACACAGCGTGTACAGTGAATAGCTTACTTGGTAGCAGTTTTGGGTATTGAGAGCAGAATGTAGGGTATAGGTAAAGAAAGAAGGAAAGGAGACAAAATGTAGGTATCTGGGGGTTGTGAAATTTGGAGGTTTGTTCGAAATGCATTGCTGTATGCTCGCCTCCAATTGGGAGCAATTAGTTTCTCTATTAAAGAAGACATTTGCAAAGGCTATTCCAATCAGAAAAAAGCTTCATGTGAATGTGTGGCAGGTGGTGTGAAGGGAACATTAGTTTCTTTGGGGATTTGCTGCCTCATTTCTCGCATTACTCTTGCCTTCCCTCTCTCCTAACGAGTCCTTACCGACTGACTCAGCCTGTTACACAGGAGTAGCTGCCGGAGCACCAAGGAGCAGCTGAGAGGTGACAGCTGAAGAGAGACTGGCCCCATTCTCTGGGTGTTTGCTGTAGGTTATTTAGGTGTTCAGAGGGGGCTTTTAGAGGACTTAGGTAATTTTTGCTGTTAAAAATCCACATTTGAGTGTGTGAATTGGGTGACTGTCCTGGCAAGCTTGACTCCAGTGTATGTATAAGCCCTTAATGCTCTTGTGGTGAGTTCTGATAGGAGTGAAGCATAACTTATTTTTATAGGTTTACTTTGCTTGCCTCTAGTGATGGGTTAACAGTAGGAATTAGCTTTAAGAATTAAACTCCAGGTTCATTTTTTTTTTTGAAATAAATTAATTTCCTTGCTTGGATAAGCTCAATATACTGTGCAGGGCTCCCATTTGGAAAGTGCCTTACAGTATCCTTGCTACTTGAATCATTACCAGTAGAGTTTTCATTGTCAGGTTTATCTTCCTAAATACTTAGTGGCTTCAACTTCTATTCTGTGAAACGTAGAGAACTTACGTAAAGGGCAAATAGTGAACAGAGGAACCTAGAGTGGAAGATTGCTTGCCTGCCTGTCTGCTCCTTGTGCCCTTTCAGATGGTGAGTTGGCAAGTGATGCCATTTTTCTGAGATACTGATGGATGAATCCATAGCCTGGACACTGAGGCATTGTGCTAATGGTGGAGTTGTGTCTTCTGGGGTTCTGACTACTTGTGGTTCACAAGCCTGCCAGCAGGCTTCTCCTGAATAGGTGAATAGATCTTAGCAGGTAGCCACTTCTGCTGTGATTTTGGACAAAAAATGTGCATTCTGCATAGTATATTTTCTTGATGCTTGGCTTTTCCAGATATCGTCACACTAGCAGTCAGTGTCACTGTTCCTTTTAACCTCCCTGCCCCATAAGCTTGAGTTCTTCGGGATGTACAGTTTTAGGAAGATCTCATTGTGTTGCATCCATTTTATTGATGTCTTACACAAATTGCATCCTAGGAAATAATTTGCAGGTTATACTGTTTTTGTGAGCTGAACATTCAAAGCTCTTTCATCTAACCTGTGTTCTTTGGCATTTTCATTGCTAAATCCAAAGCATAAAGTATTCCATAGTGGGGTAAGAGTGTGAGGGAAAGCAGTGCAACTTCTCTTCCCTCCTCAAGGTAAAATTTTGTTGTTCACCTGGCAGTGGAGAAGCGAGGGATTCTTTTTTGGATGTGTGATATTTCTGGCTTAATTGAGAAGGAAACTTTCTGGTGGTATTTTTTTATAAACTCTCAACAATTTCACCTTAAGGCAACCATGCTGTTGTCTCACATTTCAATAGGGGAAGATTAATTTTCAACACCTACTCGGGGCCATGTTCCTCAGAGCTGGTGTAGGAAGTGTAATTCATATCTCCCAGTGCCAGCTGATCCACCTTCCTTCACTTCTTTTCCCTCCCAAGAGGGATGGTGGGAGACACCATCATCTCCCAACACTGATTTCTACCAGTTGCACCACACAGTCTCGAGTAAGAGGGTATATACATGGAGTTTTGGTATATACATGCAGTGTAATCTCCAATAGCCAGAAGCTGAAACCACCTTTTGAATGAAAATAAGGAACCATGTGATTCTCGGTTTTAGTTTATTTTACATAAAGATGACAATTAGCTTAAAGATTGTTCCTGGGTGCATGCTGGAGTCTGTGCTGTGCAGATGGGGTGTATTTTCTCCAAGGCTACTTTCAGGAGTCCAGCTCAGCCACAGCCCCCTGTGAGCTCAGAAGCAGAGAGCGCACACTGAGGGCAAGATAGAGCAGAAGTCTCTCTCCCTGCCTGACTGTCAGGAATCCCTGGGCGGCAGCAGCCTGTGGCTGAGGTTAGCCTTGAAGAATATTCACCCTTCCCCCTAAGCCTGAGTCAGAAGAAGATACACTCCAGTGTGAGCAGAAATGAAGGCAGAAGCGTGTGTTGTGCGGTTCACCAGAGCTGCTGTCTTTTAAACACCGTGGAGGCAGCCTGCAGGACCTGCTCCATGTGTGTCCCCCCTGTGCTGAGCCTTCCCCTGCCAAGGGCCATTGCTGGCTAAAGGTGGCCCTTCTGCTGGAACTGTGAACATGGCTCGGATACACAGGGTGCCTGGAGGATACGTTTAGTTAAGCTCTCTTCTCAGCTTGATCTGATTTATGTAGTGCATCCAACTGTCATTTTTAAAAACAAGTAAATAGTTTAAATTCATACTACAACTGTCTAAAACTGTTATGATGCTTCTCCTGAGCAGTTTCAGTGGTGCTGGGAGGGAATAAATTACTCCACCATGGAAAAGACAAGAGGGTGTCTGGGTTTGGGTTCCTACCACCTCTGCAAGTCATACAGACAAGAGAAAGAGTGACCAATTTGTAATGATTTTGTGCCCCAACTTCACACAGAAGGGCTCCTGGGAGCAGAGACTTTCTTCAGCGTGGATTTGCACAGCTCATTGCACGCGCAGATGGGCTGCACTCGGAGTTGGTGGTAACACCAGTGAGATGGTGATAGCGGCGGGGCCGCGTCGCTGCAGCGCTCTCCTGTCACTGGGATGAACTGGCCTTAGGCTGCAGCCACAGCAGCGTAGCATGACTGCAATAATCCAAACTGCTTAAGTATTTTCCTTCTAATTCTGTGTTTCTCGTTCCTCAGAGTCTTTTCCAGGCTGACCTTTCACAGGCTTTGTCTTTTGTAAAGCTGTAAAGCTGTTTGCTTGTCACTGATCTCTAAGCAATGTAATGCCTGGTGGAATCAAACCTGCTTTAAAAGTACCATATTTGGGGCGGGGTGTGCCTGGATTTGTGTATGTGTGTATGTATTCTAGCTTTTGGAAATTTGAATTCACTATCATGTTAAAGATGTTGAAGATGCACCTCTTATAAGAAAGCATCAAGTCTTGAAACATTGTTGTCTTTAAGTATCTGGAATTTTACCTGGGTGTGCAGTGCTGCTGGTAAGAAGATGAATGGTTTGGTGGGAGTAAGTACCCAGAGAGAAAAGGTTGTGCAAAATTCTTTGAGCTCCTGATCCTTCCTAAGACAATTCTGGGTTTTTCTGGTGTTTGTTTGTTTGTGTTTTTTTTTAAGCAGAAACATGGAGATCCTGGCATGGCCTGACTGCTCTGACCATTGTGACTATTAAGTGAACATGCAACCAACACAATTACTAATTCATACCTGTGATTACGGGGAGAAACAGCTGCTTTTGTCATCCTCCCTCCCTGCCAAATTTGTGGATGATTTTCCATCAGATGTCTGCAATGCAGATGGCTAAATTATGCAAGGGAGTCTGCAGCTGTTGTAGTTTATGCTCTCCTGCACCAGTGAAGGAACTGTAAACTGCCTCATGTCAGACCTGAGAGATCCTCTTTTACATGATGCATAAGTACTCTTTGCATGTTACAGACTTTCATGGCAGAAGAGAATACATTTGTGTTCTTGCATGGCTGATAAGAGAGCTGGGATTTGTATGTCCTTGCTGTGGCTGCAAGGATTGTGTCTCCTCTGCTCCATGTAGATACTCCTGCTTTTATATGTAGGGGTACGAGTTCAAAGTCAACAATGGGACACATGTAAGAACTGACTATTCTGCAGTTTTGAGAGGTCACTGCTCCTCTGGGATTAAGAATGGAGAAACCAACGGTGTTATCCCCACGTGTGAAATGTTTAAAGAGCAAAGTTGCATCTGATTTTTTTGACAATTGTTTTTCTTCTCTTGAAGTTGTCCGTAAATCTTGTGTGAGTGTATTCTGAACTGCCAGTGGCCCATTTGCTGAAAGCAGGACTTGTTTTGTGCTTCAAATTCGTTTTCTCATCAGGCTAATGGAGGTATTTTTGGTATGCAGCTATAGATGAATGTAGAGCTGGCATGATATGATAAATAGCTGGTACATGATAACAGCATTTGAGCAGTCTGTTGATGACAGAAATGTAATGTTTATTTAAAATCTTTATTTGCAATTTAGTTTACCTCTAGGATTCTTGATGTCAGAAATTGCTTCTTCACAACTGCCTGGACATTGTCTTTTATTTCTTGCTTGTCACGCACGCTTCAGATCCTCAGACAGTGTTGTCTTAAAATGAGAGGACATGACCAAAAGCATGGCATTTATTTATATAGTCATAGTAACCTGAAAGAACCAAACACTGAATGACAGAGAGGAACAGAGATTTATATTCTTGGGACAGCACTAAGACAGCATATGCAGGAGCTTAGCTGGAGCTGCTTGACTGGTTTTCTGCCTGTAGAACTTGGTTTTAACAGTAGAAGTACTTGTATTAGTTCATTTCTGAAAAGATTTGGAGCAACTGTGTGTTGTGAATCCTTGCCATGGTGCCAAACAGGCTGCTGTAAACAAATGCATATATTTCCTTGGAAGAAGAGTTGCTTGGTACATTTGTTAGCCTTTCTTTTGTCCATGTGCTGCTCACCCCTTCACTTCAGCATTGCTCTGTCCACGCTTGGCCTTTGCCTCTGCATTTGCATATGGTCACACTCTACAAAGGACATAGTGCTGGGCAAGTGTTGTCCTTGGCCCTGCAGTGGGATTCTGGAGGGAAGTGACTTGTCTGCACCGAGGTGACGTGGGGACCTTTGATCACCATTGTCTGAGGGTGCCGCTGAGCTGAGCTGTGTGACAGTGACTGCACCAAAGGAAGGAGCTGCTTATCTGCCCATCTGCGCAGTGCAAATGAGAAGATTGATTATAAATAAACTGGGGAAGAAGAATTCTTGCTTCATTTAGACATCTGTTTTAAAAATGGTTAGCAAGGGTGTGTACCAGATGTCCTAGCAGTAATTGTTGTAAGCTTTGACTTCTTTTCCCTGTCTTGTAACTCTTCCTTTACGCTTAACTGTGTGCTCTTTCTATCCGAGCCTTGGCCCTTGCATCCTGGGGCTCCTTTTGTGCAAGAGGAGCAAGATGAGGGATGAGAGTTCAGAGGAGTTGTCCTGAACTGGTCAGCAGAACCAGGTGCTGAACCTAGACTGGTTTCTGCTGCTGGATGGAGAGTAGCTCTGTCTTGCACCTCCAGGGCAGCTTCTTGTCTTCTGCAAGAAGGGACCAAGGCTGTGGGAGTCCCCTTGGATAAACACCTGCAAGACCCTTGGATGTTCCCACCAGCATGACCCACGGAGGCTCAGAGGATGGCAGTGCTTGGAGCAGGCACAGGACATCCTTGTACTGACTGCAGCCTTTCTTCTCACCTGGGATGGAACGAGTCACTTCCTTGCTTAGTCTTTTAGTTTTAATGTCAGTATACACTTAACTGGACTGTGCATCTTCTAGAAGCACATCTGTCACAGATGCCCACTGCAGACCTGTGGGCTCTTTCCATTGTCCCAGGAGCACACAGGAGCATTTGGGCTCAGGGCCTGTAGGGTTGTTGTTATTTTCCCACTCATTTTGTGAACAGAAAGCATCTAAAACTAGAGGAGCTTAGCACAGAGGAATGAAGCTGCTGCTGAACTACCTAATATAGCAATCAAAGGAGAGGCAGTGACCTTGGAATTAATTTAAATAACTTTTCATTGGCCTTGAAAATTTAATGGCAATCTTCACAGGATTATTCAAAGATAGGATAAATAATCAAAGGAGAGATTAATTGATTTGCAGTTTGTAGGTCTGACTCGTAATTTGTATCTCTGCTTTTCTGCAGTGGTAGGTGAAAGCAGGCTGTAGGTCACAATAGCAAAATTCTCATAAAGACAGCCAGAAAAGCATCATTTATTGTGGGAGGAGCTCTTAAGATTTGTTGTCCCTCTCTATGGTTCAGTTTAATGTGGTGACTTTTTTCCAGGCTGATACATTGTGCTGTCCTCTGTCAGGGATAGAACAAGCATTCATGATAAAGATTTGAAGATTTCAGTTTGCATTTAAGTGCCTTTTAAAGATCTGATGCTTCTTCCCTTAGTTTTAAGCATGAGTGAGTTAGCTCTGTGGCAGTCAGTAGCGCTGTGTCTCTATGATGTTCATGAAAGAACCTGGAACAGTGGCATTTCATGGTCTGGATATCTTGATCCAAAATATTACTTACATGAATTTCGGATGCTGTGGATATGAAAAAATATGCCTGGGTTGTTGGTTTGGGTTTTTTCCCCTCTGCATAGCTTTGTGAAAACTCTGGTTGCTTAATGCCTTTGGTTGATCAGATCTAATTAAAGATTGTAATATAATTGGAATATAGTGGATACTGTAGCTAGAGCATAGTATGAACCTTGTTGTGGCTAAAGTATACACTGTGTAAAGTCCACCAGGGTGAAATTAGCCCTGCAGAAAAGTACTGTTTGTACAGATTTAAGTTACCTCATTCAGAGAGGTTTCCACGTATCTGAGCTGGGAGTTGAGATGCCCTTTGTTTAGAAGTGAGGAAGAGCACAAAATGAATAAAGTTCCCTGCTCCTAAAAGGAGAAATAAATCAACTTGGGCAGGTGTCAAAGGGATCTGTCAGCCCCTTACACAAAGCCATATGCCTGCAAGTTTTCTGTGGGTGGCAAATAAATCATTTTGCCAGCCTCTTTTGTGCTTTTAACCAAGATAAGCAGTGCTGAGACAGTAACTCTTCCTCAGCCTCTCCTAGCTTCTTCCTGAATTCACCTGTGAAGCTGGCACATCAGGTTCCCAGCATTTCACACCACAGTGTAAAATTAAAGCAAAGCTTTCTCTACCAGCTGAGGTCCCCTTGTTCTGCTGCTCCTACCACATTATTGTTTTTTGCTTAAAAGAATGGCATGGGGCTCTTTAAAGTCGTGGTCTCTGTGCAGATGACTAAGTGGTATGGACTGTAGCTGGTGTTTGAACTGCAGTTTGGTCTGAGGTCAACCGCTTCGGTATTTGCTGTAATTCTTAGGTGGGATTTGCAGTTGTTATTCAGATGTGTTCACCCCCTGTTCTATAAACATGCCCTGAAAGTGTTCCATGATGTGCTGTGGTGGCTGAAGCTCTGTTTGCTCTGGTGAAGTTACTTACACCTGGATGTCTTATCACTTCTTGGCTGCAAACACTCTTTGACTTGTGCTCTATGAAACGTCTGGTTGAGTTCAGGCTCAGGTTTGTGTCTGCTGGCTTCAGCAGTCATCCCATTAGAGAGAAACAAAGCAGCACTGAGGTTCAGAGTCTTTGGTTTATTTTCTTTTGGACAATGGTGTAAAAATAGCCCCAGTCCTGTTACCCGTACACCTCAGAGTCGGCTTTTGCTGGCATGCATTGAAACACATTTCTAGCCATATCTTCTGATACAACTTCCAAAAGCTCAGCAAAGTCTGAGCTTTCAAGTGCCCATTCCAACAATAACAGCTCAGGAAAGCGAGCTGGCTGCAGCTGCAGGCAAGAGGGAGAAGTGCAGCGAGGCACTGCACTGGGGTTGCAGCGCACCGGGCAGGCGAGGGCAGCGTGCCGGGCGTGCCAGTGCCTTGTCCCAGCTCCCTGCACCTCCGGTCAGACCTGACCCTTGCCGTGCCAGGTGTCCATCCCGGCCACGCTGTCCCTGTGCACTGTTCCAGGGGAGGCTGCTGTTGTGCCAGTCCCTTGGGGACGGGAAAGGGGCTGTCACTGAGGCCCAGCATCGCACTGGAGGTGCCGAAACGTAACTTCACATCGCAGCAGGAACCTTACCTGGGCCTGAAAGTTCAGCCTGCCTGCAAGCAACTGCACCAGCTGAAAGCAGTTTAATTTACACCCAAATAATTTATTCTAAGTCTGCTTTTCTCACTCATGCATTCATTTTACTTTATTGTAATGTCAGCACTTAGCAGTAAAGTAATGGCAGATCTCTGGAGAACTTCGCACAAGCAAGAAAGCACCATTATCTCGGTTTTACAGACCCTGCTTATGTTGGGAACATATGTGGTGGTGTAATTACACTGATGTGATTAAATCAGTGCAAATCCTTGCTAGAGGGATATGCTGCACCACTGTAAAGCGGGCCTTATTATCAGTGCAGTTGAATTCAAATTATATTACTCTATTAAGCTGTGCTAGTGTAAGCCTCTACTGAAAGTCACGAAGTCACGTGAGGAGCTGTGTTGTTTCTTTTTAAAACAGGTAAAGATTTGGAAACTGAAATGGGTGAGGTTGTGCCTTGCCCAAGAGCATGCTAGAAGCAATGGGCTTGACAGATGTTTATAGTACTTTTTGTAGGGAAAGAGGTGTGGGTGTGAAATCAGGGGGTGTTTTATTATTATTATTATTTTTAATAGATCAAATTCTTTGTTTAAACTATTGTGGCCATTTTGGAAAAAATCGTGTATCGTACTAAACCTTTACAAATATAGTGAGTAAAATGCATACAAAATTCTAGTAAATCTTTACCACATGGTTTTGGATTTTTATAATGGCTGGATGGGTCAATGAATAACCATGGTGTATACAACTTAATTGTATTTTTGTTTTTTGGCAGGGTGTGGGCACTGTAAGAAAATGAAGCCAGAATATGAGAAGGCTGCAGAGTTTCTCCATGTAACCAGTGATGTAAGCTAATTTCCTTTATTACATCCTTCAAATAATCAGTAATAAATAACTAGAGTAATAAAAGTGACTTTTCTCCCTACAACAAATTCAGCCGTTCTCATCCTCCCACAGGACCCTTCAAAATGTGCTTCCAAAGTACAGTCTCATCGCTAATGCATGAGCCCTGCCAAAGTCTGAGAAAGAACATTCTGTCTTGACGAAAACAAAATCGAAAAATGTTTATGTATTCTGCTGTAGGCCTTATACATAATATGATCAAATCCAAAAATGGATTTTTTTCCCCTTACTTAAAGGCATTGAATGTGAAGAAACATAGGCTTTTATTTATGAATTAGATTTGGAAAAAAACAAAAGGGGTTGATCCCTGTTTCAAATACCCTGTTTTTAATGGTTGCAGCACTCCATTAGCTTCATCTTAAGTGCTCCATCAGCATGGCTGGAGAAGAGAGATCCAATAATACAAGTATTAGTGTTATTGATTCAGTCTTGTACTGTGTGTGCCATGCAGGAGGAGAAGTAGAATTAGTCTCCCCATACTTTAAGCATCTTCTGTGGAGGCATCTACAGCTCCTTTATTGCTGTTGGAGAGGAAGAAGATGAGAAAAACAAAGACCCAATGAATCAAACACTACAAATGCCTGTTCTTCTGTGCATCTAAAGATGGTCCATGAAAAGATGCCCACAGGTTAGGGAGGGATTAATTTGCCTTAAAGTAAACTTGTCTTTAGCAGTGCTTGTTTCTTCTGGGAGAAATAGGGATTTGTGGGAGGAAATGCAGTTTCTAGGAATGGCTCTTAAGCATTACAAAGTGAATTATATACAGAGAATCCTATCAGAAGTGGGAGGGGAACAGGTAAGACTAGTTACATTTAGTCCATAGTATGTCCCTTTCTGGTTTTGCATCAATCCTCTCTGTCCTTCTGTATGTCTGTGCTCAGAATCACAGAATTAATCAGGTAGGAAAAGACCACTGAAATCAATTCTAACTCATGACCAAGCCCCACAATGTCAACTAGACTCTGGCACCAAGTGCCACATCCAGTCTTTCCTTAAACACCTCCAGGGGTGGTGACTCCACCATCTCCCCAGGCAGCTGATTCCAATGTCTAATCACTTCTTCTGTGAAAAAATTCTTACTCATGTCCAACCTAAGCCTCCCCTGGCACAGCTTAAGACTGTGTCCTCTTGTCCTGGAGGCAGCAAAGGAACCCAGACCATGAGTGATTGCCCCCAAGCCCACTGTGTCCTGCTGAAGGGATGTGTGTATGTGGCTGGGATTTACAGTGAGTGATCTCTGTTTCAGAGTCCAGGTGTCCTTGCAGCAGTTGATGCTACCGTCAACAAGGCGCTGGCAGAAAGATACCACATCTCAGGGTTTCCTACTTTGAAGTATTTTAAGGATGGAGAGGAGAAATACACTCTGCCACACCTCAGAACAAAGAAGAAAATCATTGACTGGCTGCAAAAGTACGTTTTGAGGGTTTTGAGATGGTATTTGGGTTCCTGGTTAGTGACTCCTGCAGATGGCTTTGGTGAGGAACTAAACTAAGCTTCAACACTGCCTAAATCCCTTGCTAACAAAATTAAACTGAATTCCAGTATTCAAACCCACAGAAACGTGTATGTTAGTTATGGTCTCTACACCAAATCCTTTATTTGCTATAGGGTTTTTCATATTTGTCCCACTATTTCTTTTCCAAAATAAATATTTTTCAAATATACCTTAAGCCTTTCACTGGAGAAGGAATAGCAATGGCTCTGAAAAATAAACAGAACATTTGTTGTTCCCTCTTTATACAAAGCAGCAGATCTCAGTGTTAGGAGCTGAATTTCGACAGTTATACTTTTCTCTATCCAACATTTCAGAGCCAGTGCCTAGAATTCCACCCACGTGGGGCTGAAGGGAAGCCAGCAAGACCAACAAAACCAGCACCTCTGAGTGCACTAACCAACTTTTCTTGGGTGGTGTGCTGAAATACGCACAATTAAGTTTCATATAAAAATGATGACAGTAATTCCATTTCAAATTAAATTGCTGGTGCAATTCTCTCTTTAAGTATGCATTATGTATGCATGTATGTAAAAGTATGCATGTATATATAAAATATGTATTTTCTTTAGGTACTGTAAGCCTAATGTATTTTGTGCATTAGTCAAGGGGAAGAAAACCTGCCAGAGTTTTGTGAATATTTTAATCATTTAACTGTTACATGCAGTTGGCATGAGGAATGTAATCTTTATTTTTCCCCTCTTATTTGGTGGGAGAGGAGATCGTGTGGGGTTTTTTGGTTCCTTTCCTTTCCTCCTTCCTCCTTTCTCCTTTCTCATTTCTCCTTTCTCATTACATCTCTGACTGCTTCAAATCAGGTAATAGATACGGTCTGGCAGTATCTTTGTAGCATGTTGAGAAGCTTTATCTGTATTTTACTTTTAGGCATGGTACTCCCTTGGCCTCCCTGCCCACGCAGGCTCCAGGCTGCTGTACCCATATTGTACATTAAGTCACTGTCCTCATTTCACTGCTTTGCTCGACTCTTTTGAGCGCTGTGTAATTTATAGTGAGTTAAACAGTCAGGCTGGTGCTGCCTGTATATACTGGCGGGTGAATAAGCAATGAGGAACAGGGAAGGTGTGTTAATTCTTCTGGATCCTGCTATGCCTCTGGAAGATTTTTGTCTGCAGCCTCAGCTAGTTAGCAATACAGGTGAAGCCCAGACAACTTGTCTCCTGCTCTTGGTTCCTGGATGTTCATCCAGCTAGAGATGCATTAGAGTAACATCCTTGTTTTCTGACCAGGGATAGAATTTTCACAGCTGCACTGAAGCTGATGGAAATAGGTATTCTTCTGGAGTGCAGGCTGGTGATGAAAGTACAGCTTGTGGAGACCTGTCTCAGTGGATGGTCTAGTTTCAGCCGTGTGGGTTTTGGCTCTGATTCCTCTCTGGTGATTGTGCTGCCACACTAGGTTGTTACCAGTTCCTGGATAGCTTATTCCAGGTCAGCATGGAAAGGTTTTTGTGAGAATAAGTCACACCTCTGTAACTGCAATCAATGGTAGCTCATAACAACTGTGTTTGTGGGAAAATTCAGCCCATCTAACTCTAACAACTGGAAAATCAGTAATGATGGAAATGCAATGAATGTCCAAGTGACCTTGAGAAGGGCTTTGAAAATTAAGTTTTTCTCCACTTGGTTTTTATGTACCTGATACAACTTAAAATGATGTCATTCAAAGTGTCAGGAAAGTCTGAAAAGCAAATTTATTACCAAGGCGACATATGAAGGTCTTTATACTGTGGCACCATTCTGATGATTTTATGTAAGTAATCACTATTTAAGATACAGCAGGAATGAATTTAATGAGTCTGAGAGAAATCTGTGAGCTAGTGAATAGCAGAATTTTTGTTAGAGGCGCTCTAGGTGTGCGGGATTGCTCTGATGTAGCCAGTATGTGCAGTCATAATTGAAACCTGACATTCTCTTTACCGAGGTAAAATATTCCAGTTCAGTCACCCCCAGTATTCCAAATGGAACGATGCTGATTATTGCATCCTGGCTTTAATATTTGAATCTAGAGAAGGTCATGAAATTCTTTACAGAAGTTTGCATGGTGGAGATAAAGAGTACAAAAAGGATGTGTGAATGGAAGATGCTGTTCTATATCGGTTGCCTTTTGATTCCACCTGCTTGCTGTTCTTCTCAGTTCATGCCTGTGGATGATACAGTGATACAAAATAATGTTTTTTGCATCCAAATGTTGGATGCAATGTAGGAAGTCTTTATTCTACATTTCTACTCATATTCCTAACTACAATCCCTTCAATTATATTTTTATTGAGTTCCAGAAATTAACTTGCATCTTTTTTGCTGTTGCCTGGTGTTGAAAATATTGAGTATGTCTTTCTACTGCACAGGCACCCTGAAGGATTTTTCACATCAGTTCCCTCATGCTAATTATGACCAGGATGATGCTGTCCCTTTATCTGCTTCCAGAAACATTTTCAAACCAATTTCATTGTCTTTCTTTTCTAGTCCCGAAGCACCACCTCCACCTGAGCCTGCATGGGAAGAAAAACAGACCAGTGTTATCCACCTTGCTGGAGAAGACTTCAGGGAGTCCTTGAAGAAGAAGAAGCACACCCTTGTCATGTTCTATGCACCATGTGAGTAAATAACCTCTCTACGTGGATGGGTTTTATAAGCCCTACATTTATTATGAAATCCTGAAATAATTCCCTCACTGTCCCCAGACTTTTAAGGGTAAAGAGCTGATTCCGACTATAAGTGCATGGGAGCATCATTGGCACCATCATTTGTATCTTTATAAATGGAAACAAAACACTATATAATAGTTATATTATTTAATGCAGACACCGAAGCCGGCAGCAATACAAAAACAAAAAAGATTTATTTTCCTCTGCTGCATTTTATGGTCCATATAACAAAATGTGATCCTTTATAGTAGCACGGTGGACATGGAGAGCCTGATTCATTAGTGCAGCACTTCAGTAGTGAAATCAGTACAGTAGTGTAGGAGGAATCAGTCCACGAGGCAGAGAACAAGTTTTGATGAAATAAATTTTGTCTCTACATCTACTTTTAAGCTTCCACTGGGACTAGGGGCATACCTTACTCCTCCCAGATTGTTTTGCATGCATCACATAATCACTTTGTTTTTGGAGCTCCTGAAAATATTTCTAGAGAAGTTTAGAATCAGGCCCTTTATAAATAAGGTGAATTAGAGGAACCTGTTCTGTGTTCCTGTGCTGTCCCAGAGACAGGCAGACCAGGTACAAGTTCTTAACTTTCGAGGGCGTTATCAAAGGGAGCAGATAATCCAGGCATTTAATATTAGATACTATTAACATGCCTTTATAGCACCATGACTCAGCCCCACCAGATGCAAAAAAAATTTCTTCCAGATCACACGGCCAGCAATTAATGGATAACCTTCAGATAAACAGTTACCAACTTGTTCCCGTTAAACTGAACGTATTTTCTATAAAGAGAGAAAAAGGTCCTTAATGTTTAATCAGGAAGCCCCTTGTTTTGCTTTTCTGTTAGAGAATTAAACATGAATGCTTTGGGGCTCCCATGAAGGGATGTGGGAGAAAGCAGGGGTGCAGTTCAGGAGGGAGATTTCTGGAAGGTCGTAGAACAAAATGGAAGGGGACATAATCCCTTCTCCACTCCAGTTCCCACCACCTACTGACTAAAAATTGCCCATGTGCCAGGAATTTCTGATTCACAGACTTCAGCTGGTTAAGAGCAAATTGTAATTTTAAAATCAAATGATTGCACATGAAATGGTAAGATTTAGGAGTTCACTGTCTCTTGAGTTCTCTTTACCCGATTAGTGACTTTCTATGTAAGAGAGATTTATTTCACTTCTGGTTTTTAGCTGCATCTTTTTAAGGCAGTTAGATTCTTGGTCTTTTTTAAGGCCACGTTTAAAGCAAAGGCTCTATATGTGATGGGTATGCAGCTCCCAGGGTTGAAAGCATGAAGCAACTTGCCTGATGGGCTAATTTTTTGCAGTTTGACTTCTACCCTTACTTCAGAAGGGGTGAGTAAAGATCAGTCTGGCCCAGTCTGCATGAGCAGGCTGTAAAAGCAAGGCTTGCATGATGTAAAACGGTGGGTCCTTTGAGGCTGCACTTCAGACACATTTTTGCACTGTTTTTGACACAGTGCTGCATGAGACCACCTATATACAGGACAGAGGGGTGTTAACTGGGACTCCGTCTGGCCTTCCCATGACTCCTAGGACAGCCTTGCTGTCGTGGTGTCAGTACGTGGGTCATGCACTGTGCCGGTAAAGGCACAATAAAGGAAACTCTCACCCCTGCTAGGTTCAGCAGAAAGAGGGAAAAAGAGAAGCTTTATTTACATTTCTCATACTTTATAGAGTTTTCAATTCCACCAAGGATTGGAGGACATGTCACTTCCTCCTCAATCCCACTGGAGAAAAAGGATGCTCATCAAACTTTCTCTTATCACATAAGGAATGAAAAACAGAAAAGACGGTTAAATAAACATTGGCCATTATTTACATGAAACTGTGTGAAAATTCTCTGACTCCAAGGTTATAGCAGAAGGCTTAGCAAAAAACAGGACAACAGTGCACCATTTCTGATTTGTCAGATTTGTTCTCTCTAAATGTGGAAGTGTCTATGAGCAAAGCAGAAAGCAGGCACACACAGGGAGTGCAACAAGCCTGCACTTTGCTGGGTGCAGGGGAAAGTAACAGATGAATATTTTAAATCTCTGTTTCCTATGAAATAAACATTAATGCAGTAGAATAATTAGAATGAGTAAAATCATTATATTTTTTCAGCTTTTTGCAGTGATAATGTGCCTCCTGATAAATTTGATAGATTAGCTTTTGTTTACCATTTTCTCAATCTTGAGACCTCTTGGAGCTTACATTGCCAATTAATCTTAACTTGCTTATTTTAGTGCAGAAGGAACACTGCTAAAATTTCAAGGTCCCATTACCTCAAATAATTCTCTTTCTCTATTCAGATCCACATCTTGGGTGAGGGCAGACTCACAGTATGCTACTCCATTCACTTGTGACTCTGTGGCAGTATTTGTTACACTTACACATATGCTGAGATATTTTAAGATTGGGGGGGTGTGTATACATGCATATATAAAGTATGTTTATATATAAATATTTATGCTAAGAAATGCATCTCTCATCTGTCATTAGAATTTAAAGCAGAAAATTGAGTGTTCTGACCTTTGTCAAACTTTCAGCTAGAGTGACAAACCTCTAAGCAAAGGCCACAGATATATATCTTAGATGCAAATTAAAATGAGATCTGGCTTTTCTGTGGCAGCTTCTAGTCCAAATTACTTAATATGTGTAGGAGAACCATCAATGTGCTGCTGTGCCGATAACTCAGGACTGAGCTGAGCAGGGCTTTAATGGTACTGACCAGTGCTTCTCAGTGATTTAGCTCTGGAGGAGAAGGACTACACCCACATGGAAAAGATATGGAACTCATTACTCCGTCTCCTAGAATATGGGTGAAGTGTAAAGGTTATTCCTTATGCCTGTGGAATATTTTAAGGACTGAGAATCACAATCAAAACTCTTGAAATTACAGGGGGAAAAAGTCCACTCTTGTGGACTTGTCACCCACAGAGATCTTGATTTCACATTCCCGTTCCTTCCTGGTGGCATCTGTGTGTGCTGTAATGACTGATTTGGGGCAGGAGGCAGGAATACAGGCAGGTTCCCAATACTGACTTGGGAGAAAGTGCCTGCTGCAGAAAACCCAGTGCTGCTTGTGCCAGTAATGACCTGGGACCAGATCTTCATCCAGATGTCCCTTGGATATGTCTGTACCATGCCACGCAGGCTGAGAGTGTGCTGGCATGTGTTAGAGCTACTCAGGGATAGGACTTGGAGCAGGCTGCTGGCATCTGTGCTGCACAGCACCTGGCCCAGCTCTTCTCTGGACCCTTGGGCCGCTCTTGTGAAGATGTAATTGTCATCCCACTTAGGTGTCTTCAGGTTCAAAATGCCTAAAATAAGAGGAAGACAATGATACCATCTGCAGAAGGGAAGCATGAAGCCACAGGTGTGGGGGGGGACTGCTGTGAGAGGTTAAAGGAGTATTTGAAAGCAGTAGGATTGATGCATCAGCATTTGAGAAGTGTTTGGGGAGAGTTTATGGGATTTGTGTCTGTATTTTTCCCCTCATCCCATCCTTGGAGTACTGGATTCCATCAGCTACTCCAGGTTTTCTTCTATAATTGTTTGGCTTTGTCCAGAAACGGGCAGAGGAGACAATTAGTCTGAATATGGTTTGGCATGCACACAGAGCCTGGTACGTGGATGATCGGGATTTGGGGGCTATGGGCCGTATTGGGAAGTGAGCCAAATGGACCAGAGCAGTTGGACTGCAGTGCTGAACCAGCCAGGGTCAGGAGGGCGGAGGCTGCAGGTCTGTGCTCTGCAGCCAGAGCTTGGTTCAAGGCTTGCAGCACTAAAGCCAGGTGTCCTGGGCTGACCCGCTTGCATCAGTGCCTCTTCTGGGATCAGAACCCTGACTTTTCTTTTTCTTTCTCTTTTGTCCCCCCTGTTTGTATAGCTTATCTGGGTGTGTTTTAGCTGCATTTTTACTTTTATGTGCTCTCTCCACTCTGTTATTGCAGATAATTGAGATTTGACTTTGACAATGCATTAAATTTTAACCTCCTACTACTGTAGCACTGAAAACTGCAGAATAGAAGCAGTTGGTTGTGATTAGTTGTCAGAATCACAAAGGGTAACAAAAGTTCCAGTAAATACTATCTTTGCAGTTGGAGATGTTTTTTGCTGCATTACTCAAACAGAATTAAGGGGGAAAAAAAGAATGATTGAAGCTAGGTGAGACTCTTCTCTGCAGGGGACAGGACAAGAGGCAATGGGCTCCAACTGAAACACAGGAAAGTTTGCTTAAACATTTAGAGGAAGTGGTGATTTTTTTACTGTGGTCGTGGTTGAATACTTGAACAGGTTGACCCAAGAGGCTCCATCCTTGGAGATATTCAAAACCCAGCTGGACACCGGGCTGGGCAACCTGCTATAGTTGACCCTGTTTTGAACAAGGGAGTTAGACTAGATAATCTCCAGAAGTGCCTTCCAACACAGCAATGCTGTATTTCTAGGAATAGTTATACTGGAGTTTGAAATACACAGTTGGTTTTTATTTGGGTTTGGATTTGGTTTTGTTGATTGTGGTTTGGGTTGTTTTTCCCCCATCTCATGCAGTTCCGATTTTCTCTAAACAGGAAAGGCTTAATAACACTCCCTGCTAATTCTTGCACAGAAACAGGAAATGTCCACTTTTGAGTTATGAGAGACCAACACATGAAAACACATTTGAGTCATTTTTTGGTTGAGATTGCTGCTTCCAAAGAGACTACAAATGAATCAACTGTGTCAAAAAGGAATTATATATAATAGACCAGTCATTAACAGGTCCAAATGATGGGGGGAGGGCACTCTGTTTTTAGATCAGTCAGTTTTAATGGCAGAACTCAGCACTGAGCAAACTCATTCCGTTTCTACTTTTAGTGTCAAAACACGAGTTAATAAGCACTCTTAAAAAATAAAGACTTTCAGCAGCAATGGGAAGTAGTTGGGGGAAAGTGCTCCCTTTTAATGGTTCATAAGGGTGGCAGTTGCCAATGTTATTAACTTGGCAAATGGCATCAATTTTTACGACTCAACAGGGTTTGTAGAATGGGTATTTTTAATAAATGCTTTGCTAGGAGCTGATTTCTGGTTCCGTGTTCAGCAGCAAAACTTTTACTTCACTGGAAATTAATTTCATCAGCTGGAAAAAGTTATTTTCTGATGGAGCCTGACCCACAGAGGTTACCCAGAGAACACTCAGAAAGAAACCATCCTGCGGATGGTTTTAATGAGGTATTTTTGGATGGAGCAAGTGGCTGTACTGCTGCAAGAGGATGCTCAGTTAAAGGCATCTGCCTTCTTGGTTCTTCACTTACACTTTTTTGTAGGATTTTTCTTTCAAGGCTGGAAGAAGTGAATGAAGGTGCCTAATCTGTGTTGCAGCTGGTAAAGTCCCAGAAGACTTTGGGATGTTGTTTGAGCCGTTAAAAGGCTGTGTGTTGATGTAAGCTGTTTGTGGGAGATGGTAGCTGGATATTATTCTGATGTAAAACAAAGACAGTAAAGCAGGAATATTGACATCACTGCTGGCTGATGGGTCAACCCCTGGCCACCATTAAGAAATAAGTGGGAAATCAGAGAGGACTTTGTTCAGCAGTAGGAAATCAGAGAGGGATCTGACTAAATGAGTCCTGCCCATCCCAGTGTGTTTCATCACGAGTGCGTAAAATGCTGAGCTAAGCAACCTGCATTCCTTTTACCCACAAACTTTGTTCAAAATATTAATTATTCTGTATCCTGGTATGCTCCTTCTCTGTGTTTTCACAACAAAAACTGCTTGGTTTCTTCTGTCCAAGTTACACATCAAGGAATATACAATGACAAAAAGCAGCTGGCTGACAGTCCTTGCCAGAGTGGGTCACACTGTGTGCACAGAGGGTGCATATGGTTTTTAGCTATTAATGCTGACAGTCAGGAGGGCAGTGTGCTCCTCCAGCCCTGAGACCCAAGCTGTCATCAAAAGGCTGTTCTGAAGGAAGCAGTAATGTTTCCTTTTCATCCTTCCTGTTTTTTGGAGCAAGCTTGGACAAGGCTGGTTGCACCATATCTCAGCCTTTGCACAGGCAGTTTTGGGGAGATAATGCTGTGTTTTGGGTAAGCTGCACTGCTGTAGCAAAACATGGCAAATTTTTGTGGCCATGAGGCTTCAGCCTTTGGCTGCTGGGCCTGAGATGGGCAGTCTGGGTCTCTGCTGGGTCACTCAGCAGACTTGGGTGACATAGTTTTGTGCAAAGTATGCACAGAGGGGGAGAACATACTGGACAATTGAGTTTATGAGTTCAGATGTGTGGAGCAAAGCAGCAGCACAGATGAACTCAGTGTCCCACGATGGCCTTGGATTGAATCCCACCAAGAGGTTTTCCTGTCAATTGCAAGCACATCTTGTTAAGTTTTGATTAGGAGGCTGTATCAAAGAGCCTGAACAAAATATGCGTGTTTGTAAATGAAGCTTAAGCTATCAAAAAATTATTAAAAATGTGCTGAACAGAAAGAATCCCTTTCAACACAAAAACCGTGCAGGAAGGATTTTCTGGTTGTTGACTGAGGCAGAGGTGAGGTGTGGACCCTCTGATAATGAGGCTTTAAATCCTGTGTGGGCTGGCACTGCAGAATTTTGATATGTTAGCTCTGCCACTAACTGCTTTCTCTCCTGCATCCGTGGTGCCCTTGTTACAGGCGCATTATCGAAGTGTGTTCCTGTTGGTGTAAATAGTGCTGATGCCACAGAGCCCCTTTACAGGCTGGGTTTGATAAAGGGTGGATTTATAGAGTGGTCTCTGCAATCAGGCTGGCAGAACTGCTCTTAGCCCCCGTGTTTGTGCTGAGGAGAATAATTAGTGCCAAGAGAACAGTCTGAACTGCTCTCAGCTCAGAAGTTGAGGCGCTTCCCCAGGCTGTGCATAACCATCACAAAGTGCTCCGACATGGCTGTGGTGGGGCAGTGGCATTAAACTAAAATTTGTTGGGGTGATCCAGCTCCTCTTGTTTTGTAACCCCTAAAGTGTTACAGCTGCTTGATTTGGTGTGGAGAATATTGCCTGTATGTAAACAGCTCCAGCTTGTGAGAAGGGAAGGAGGAGGGAAGTGCATGTTCTTGCCCCGTGCAGTTCTCTCCTCACAGAGACACAGTTACGTTGGTGCAGTGTCATTGTGGGTACATTAGGAGAATATGAATATGCCACCCATCCTTATGCACTGTCACGAAACCCATTTCCAGTAAGACAGATGCTTTTTTTTGGTGATGTGTAACACTGTCTGAACAGGAGCTGCTTTTAAGCATCAGCACGGCTGAAATTCCAGTGCTCTGCTGGCTGTTGCTAACTCAGCAGTGTATCTTCTATTAGTTATGTTTTCTGGTATGTCAGATGGCAGAATTATTTCACTGGCACTATAACTGTGTTTGCAGTTAACCAGGGCTGATGCTGACGTGGTTAACTCTGCTGCTAGCTTTGTCTGAGCTACACAGGCCAGTGACACAGTGGAAAATGCAGGTCTGCTGGAACTGGCACTCGGATTTGTTCTGGGTGTAACTGTTGCTCTTTAACCCTTTCTGTCCAGAGGTGACTTGCTATACAGCTTTCCATCTCAAAAGGATTGCTTGTTGCCAAATGCTGAGTGCTGGCATGTCATTTGTAATTCACTGCAGTCAGCCGTATCCTTGCTTTTTGTAGTGGATAAAACAGTACGGGAATTTTGTGCTGAGTCTTTTTACTCTCCTCACTTTGCAATTTTACCTGTTTTGATGACTTTGTTGCTTCTGTTGCAATTGTTCATGTCTCATGGCTATGGTTTCCAAATAATTTGGATTTCATATGTTTTATCTCATTTGTATACCTCCAAAGTGCTACAAAATAAGAGTTCAGATAGCTTGGGAAAAAACTCAACAAAATCCACCAGCAGGCTGTGAGATTTGGAGTAGTTTGCCTGTTGTTAAGAGTAGTAAGACAAGCCTTGGTTGACCTGATGCTTAACTGAAAACCTCATTTTCAAATCAAAGAAAAAATCCTCCTCTTTCAATTACTAATATCTTGTGTCTTAGAAGTATGATTATACTGTGGTGTCAGGTCATGTCATCAAATGAGCTTTGGGCCCAGATATTCAATTAAAAGGCCCTTCAGTTCTCTACTGGTAAAACAAAGTGAATTAACCTTTTAGTAGCATCTCCAAGTGCCTTTCTCAGATCTGCTTGTGGATTCAATAACTCGTATAGCCATACGAATTGCATCGGTTTAAGCAGTACACCCTTTTTCAGCTCTTATCTGTGCAATTACTGTCTGTGGCCTGTCTTGATTGACCAAGTAATATTCTTGTTTTAATTCTAGTTAATCCCTTGGAACTCTTGAAGTGGAAACAGGCTTTGCTTGATTTTGTGGTATACAAGCTCCCGGGCTGGCTTTGATAGCGGTGCAGAGTTGCTGCTTGCACTTGCTTAGAATTGCAGTCATTTAAAAACCAATAACGGAGGGCACTATCTACCCCTGTTATTTAAGCAGTGATGATTTCAAGCAGAGATGGGGAATTGGAAAGTCATTCTCTGCTCTGCACTTTGTGCGCTGAGGGCTCCATCCTGCCACGTGCTGAGCCCTCCAAGGCCCTGATGGTTGCGCAGCTGAACAAATGGAGTCAGCACCTTGCAGCCCGGCTCCCTGTCAGGCAGGATTGTGAACCCTGAGAGTCACTTAACCTCTGCCTGACTCTATTTAACCTTGGATGTAATGACAGAGGGGGATAATCACGTCTGTCTCTCTTAGGGGCAATTTGAAGCTTAATTAATTGATATTAGTTAAAGCATTTGAGATCACCCGTTGAGAGGTACTAAAGGAAGCCGGGGGCTGAGGGGGGAGCAGAGCCCTTTCTCATGCTGCGGGTAGAGCACAGACAGCACAAATGTCACAGTCTCACAAATCACTGGGCTTTCAGATCTCCTCTAAGGAGTTGGCCAGGACTTTGTTATGAAAGCACTGACAGTTTAAGTTAGTGTATTTAATATGAAAGCAGTCTGCATTAAAATCTGTGCATGTTTAAACTACCTCTTTGAAAAAAAAATCTCATGTAAAATATATGCACACTGCTTTGTTACTTTATTTATCAAGATTTTATTATGTACAAGATGCTGAAAGCACGCATGGCAGCGCCATGGGTAGGGTTATAAATCATTATGTATTAATGATGGGCAGAAGGTATAAGGTAGTGCTTTCTGAAGTCCAAATGCCCGATCTGTGCTGCTGTAGTGTTCTAGTTGGGATGCTCAGGTTAGGGTTGGCAGGGGCTGTCGTCCTTGCCTGACCTGTGGGCAGTGCTGGCCTCCTGCAGCTCTGGCCTCTCGGAGTTGGTGACACGAGGACAGCCAGACCATGTCACTGCTGTAGCAGTCTCAGCTCAGTGATGCAAGTCAAGGACAGCTGCCTTCTGATCAGGTAGAGAGCCACTGTATGAAAGCATCTCTTTTAGAAAACCATTTCCTTTCAGACTAAAAATCACTAGTGATGGGGAATATGAATTTCCATCTAAATTTGACTGGTTTCAGCATGCAGTCAGCTCTGGAGCTTACTCAGCCTTTGGCACCCAGCTTGAATAGCTCGTTATAATGAAATTTAGAGGCTGACTTTTCTCGATTTCTATCACTTCTTAATCTTTGGATTTAAGCTGTTGACACACTGAGCTTCCTGACTCCCCTTGCCATGAAACACATCTTTCAGTCCTGATGTTTTTTTTATTGGTCTACTGAGCCCCCTCCAGTTTGAACTCATTGTTGATTTGTGGGCCCAGAACTGCAAACAGCATTTCAGAGGTGCCAGGCATAGAGGCCCTCTCCACGCCTACTTACTATTTTAATTTGTGTATTCAGTGAAGTTCCTTTTGACAACTCCATCATTTTCTTTCAAAGCTATATTGCTAGCATTGTTAGGATTTTTTTTGCTTCTAATACATTTAAAGCCCCTTATATGCTTAAAGCATCATTATTACCTCTGCTGACTGTGGATACTGCTTTGATGTCCATTTGCTTCCTTTATCTATTTTGTACAAATTGTTAGCTTTTGATTTATATTCATTAAAAAACAGCTTCACCTTTCTTCTATGTGCTATGCTAATGCAGCTTCCACTCTTCTAAGGAAACTGAATTAACCTTGTACTGTTCAGCTGGAGAGAGGTTATATTATATCACTGGGCTTTGTAGTTTCAAATTAAACAAAGCATGAAGTAACTTAACTTAAAGCATGTTTTTTCATATTTAAACAAGTAGAAACCTGTGTTTTATGGAAAGAGGACTTGATTACTTTAGGCAATTCTGAAAATTTGCCACAATTTTATTTTAAATGTAGTAAGGTGACTGTTGTACAACAGGGTGCATCTGTTTCATGCACTGCTCTGGAGACATCTTTAGAATTGCCATCTGGTCCTAATACCTTTGTACACTGAAGTTTTAATAATCTCTTAAGTTTTACTTTTGACTCACTATCATCTCTAAACAATTCATTGGTTTAAAAAAAGAAGCCCTTCAATGAAAAATTCTCCATTTGAATGTGATAAAAACATGTAGGTTATTCACTAGATTGTTTCATTGCTTTGAAATCCTCTTTGCATCCCTTCTGCATCCCATGGGACCCTGCTATTATGGAAAATGTTTTCACAGGATATGATGTCTCAAAATTTATCACATTGCTACCACGTCATATCAATTTTGTGTCATTCTTACCTTACCTGACAAATGGGCTTATATTATTTTTTCCTCAGTCTGCTTTTTGTTAAAAAAACAAAAAATCATTTCACAAGGTAATGTGAGCACTTAGTTAAGTTTTTCTATTTCCACATGTGATGCCACAAATGTGTTGTGGCATCATTTTGGAAATCACATTGAGCTCAACTCTACAGTTCTTTATATCTTCACAGTCCTCAAAGCAGTGTTTCCATGAGGATGAAGCTCCAGCACCTTTCTGTGCCCAAACCAGTGCTGGGTCATTGGATTGGGTCTTCCTTCAAAGATACCCAGAGAAGATGCTGTTACCTCGAGGTTGTTCCTGCTATCAGTAAATCCAGTCCATGGAAAATAAGCTGGGTTATATATTTCCCATCACTTCATCTCCCAAAAGACCCACTAGCTTTCCTTTAAATGCCTCTCTAATTAGAGGAGATTTAATCTGACTCCCTCTCCCTTCAGTGATAATGGCTCTGAGTGAAGCCTGCTTGCTTGCTTGCTTGATTTCCCTTGTCTGCTGTTCATCAGCCGCTCCTCTTGAATTTTTCCCAGAGAAACCATATTTCTCGTATACTGGATCAGTCGAGAGCTACTTGGTTTTCAGGGTGAGGAAAGTGATGGTGCCTACCGTGGCTGTACCACAGTGTGCCTGCCTAGCTCCTACCAACTTCACAACAGGAATGGTGGAGAAAAACCTTGTAGAAAATACTGGGTTTGTGTAAATTTTTTAATTTGTAGTACAAAGGCAAAGAGAACTTCAAAGCTCCTCAACTGCAGGTGTTCTCACATGGATCCAGGGACCTGGGGTTTAAGTGTGTGGCCCTTGTGCCCAAGCAGGTCAGGGAGAGCAGATGCCACCATGGACTAAATTCTGAGCACAGAGGTGAGAGCGCCTGGCCAGAGCTCTGTTAAATCTGTATTGTTTGTTTATTGAGAACAGGGAATGGCCTCAGCACATGCTTCTGCACGTGCCTTAGATGTCAAGCTCTCTTGTTTTCCAACTGGGTGATGCAACTGTGTTTCTGCATTAGGAAATGGAGTTATCTTGAGATGTGCAGGAGTGATTAGAGGTTTTGAGTGCCAGTACTGGGATCCTGGGGAAAGGCTGGATGTTTCAGGAGCAGGTTTCTTTCACATTTCTCAAGTCAGGCACAGGAAATTACTGTTCAGTTCACATCTGCTCTTAACCCTGTTGAGATCAAATTTGACACTGTTGTAAAAACGAAAAAAGAAAATTGTTAAAGCAAAGCCCTGCATCTGTGTTAGAAGGCTCTGCTCCAAGAAGTACTGCTTGCAATGCTGCTCAGTTAAAACTCCACTTCTTATCCTTGCAGGAAGTCTGTGTGCTTACCATAGGATCCAAATTATTCAACTAAAATGAATTTTCCCACTTGTTTAGTCCATAGTGACTGAGAAGGGGCAGGACTTTTTGGTTCTTGACGCCTTACCCACACCTTTATATACTACCAATTTAATCTCTTTCCATTGCAGCCCATCTGAAAAATCCTTTGTAAGGAGGCTGCACTCTTCCTATCCTCATGTACTGTGCTCAGTACATTTCCTTTCTTTGCACTTTCGAATCTAGAAGATAGTGTTAACACTTAAAATAAACGTGTGATAGTGGGTGAGAAGAGGGAATGGGGAGAACAAGTTTTCCGTCTGTCAAAATGAAGACATCAACCTCTGCTTTTATTTTTTTTGGCATGTGTGCTTTAAATAGAATGACTGGGTTGGGTGACTTCCAAGTGTTTGCTGCGTTTGGCAATCCTTCTAAGTTGTAACAGATGAAGTTCTGCTGTTCCATATGATGTGCTCCTTCCCCCTTTTTCAGTGACTCCTTGAATCTCCTTGGGAATTCAGTGTAGCATTCACATCTGTTCCGTGGATGGATGTCCAAGGCTAACAAAATGCCTACTGGACTTGGAGGCAGCTCTGCCAAAAGCCATATGGTTGTGTTTTAGTTTTGTGAGCACAGTGCAGTAAAGAAAGGAGGTTGGGCCAAGAGAGAAGTGGAGGCAGGAGGAATGGAGCTTCACATGGGTAATTGAAGGTAACTTCTCATGATTTGGTATCGGATTTGGTATTTTTGTGTGGAAGAATATGCTTGTTATTTGTGTTCTGATTTTCTTGAGGAGCGGGGCTCATGAAGAGCTCTTACCTGCTACATCTTCACTAGGGGCTTTGAGAGAGGCCTTATTGTCCTGAAATATCTTTTATTGATGTTTTAAAGGATATTCTTTGGTGGAATCTAAATTCCAAGTTCAAGATCATAAGCAAAAAAGGGAACCTGAAGGGTTTAAGTTTTTAGGAGCCTTTATGTTTTAGTGTAACAGTTGGAAGTGCTTTCCAGAAAAACTGCAGCATGTAGTTAAGAACAAGTGTTCCTGTTTTAGAGGTGCCTGATTTTTATCCATTTTTTTTTTTGTTTCTGTAATTCTTTTTAGATGTTGTCACCAGTTCTGATTTATTTGTGTAGAGCAGTGTTAACAAGTCAACCAAGGCAATCCCCCACAGTACAGGAAATTATCCAAGATGAGTTAAGAGGCAGGCCTGACCTGCAGGCTCCTCAGTATCAGGCAGACAGGACAGCCAAGTGGTAAGAGAGAAAATGGGTCACCAAAGTGGGCTGATGGACTTGGGAGCAGCCTGAAACCCTAGCCTCCTTCTCTTCCTCCTCCTTCCCCTTTTCTTTCTTGACCATTTTCTCCCAGACAAATGCTGAGCGACTCAACAAGGTTAATAGCTGTAGAGCACTGCACTGTCCCCCACTGAAACACAGCTGCCACAGGGTAACTGCCATCGTGCTGCATAGAGAGTTGGAAGCCATTAAGATGGGTTTACACAAGTGCCTCAGTTTCCCAGGAAACGTTCCCTCGACTATCTGATATTCTTAGCTACTGCACAGACTCTCAGTGTATTTATACAGGTGTGTCACTGCAGTGCTTTCAGAATCCTATTCCAGAGAAAGAAATGCTCTAAAATTCAAAGCAGTGCATGTAAGCAATGCAATTACATGTTGGTGAATCTGAAAGGGGTATTCAGCCTTTCCTTTGTGGAAAGTGGTGTGCAGTGTTTATGCCTAAATACTGTTTTTCTTGTCAGCTGAAAGAGTGAGCGTAGCTTAGGAGGGTGGCTGCAAGTCTCCTAAGAGGGCATTTGCTCAGTCCTGACTTTAAAGTAACACTTGTTCATCATGTAAAATACTTGTAAACAACAGTAGCATAAGCTGTAATTGGTGCTTGTGAGCAATTCATTTGTGATTTTTCTGTTCCTATCCAGAAATAATAGCAGGATGAACTCCTTCATCAGCCTTATAGAGGCTGGACTGAAGTGTATCCATTCCTTTTTTAACGAGCGTCTAAGCAAAAAATAGTGTCCTTAGTCTTTGCTTGGGATCAGCCTCTGTGCTGGGTTTGAAAAAAAGTAATTTGTTACACATATGCAGGTACTTTCCTTTTCAAAGCCTTACTTAGTATAGAAATGATGTTTTGATAGGTTATTCATAGGCAATAATTTGTAGATATTGCTTCTGAATTAAGAGCACTCACATCTAGACCTTGAATCAAGACAGCAGTTCTAGTTTCCCTTCTGTGACTTCTTCTGAAATGTTTGAGTAAACTCAGTGTATATTAAAGCAAGGGATTGGCTGGCCTTTTGTTCAATACTGCAGTGATACAAAGAAGTATCAGCCCATCTCCCATACAGAGCTCTGGGTTCCTGTGTGCTGCGTCTGTAAAACTCTTCAGGGGTTGCCCATTTGTGGTGAACAGCAGGAAGGTCTCCAGGAAGGCCAGCAGCAGTCATTCTAACCTGGGACTGGACATCTGCTCTCCATCCATGAAACATGTCTGGCCTATTGGACTTGCTTCTCTTCCTCTCCCTTGGCTTGGCTTTAACACAGGCTGTTTCCAAACACTTACAAATGCTCCCAGCAACTTCCTTTCCAACTTCCAAACTCCTTCTGTTCCCAGCTGTGCTGTCTTTATTCCCATGCCCAAATGTAGCTGGTAGCTGTGGCAACAGTAGTAATAACCTACCTGGCAGCACCAGGAGCTGCAGAGCAGGGCAGTGGTCTGTCTGTGGCTGGTGGTCTTAAAGTGCCCTTAGGGAACTGGTGATAGAGAAAAGCCCCCTGCACCGTGGCCCCTATATGGGATGTCGTGTAACTGTAAATGTACACTTAAACTCCTTGAAGTCAGAGGAATTTTTAACATGTGCTTACTTTCGTGTAGCTGACACATGGTCTACACATGCTTTGTCCTGCTCATCGCAGAACTGGAGAGCTTAGGGTGATTTTTAATTCAAATTTTCCA
This sequence comes from Platysteira castanea, assembly GCA_013397175.1. Classification (NCBI taxonomy): domain Eukaryota; kingdom Metazoa; phylum Chordata; class Aves; order Passeriformes; genus Platysteira; species Platysteira castanea. The sequence continues at coordinate 2,236,902 of VYXC01003415.1, forward strand.
CTGATTCACCTTGTGTCTTGAGTTTGTCCCAATATCTTTCCTACAACTAAAGTTTATGATGTCTTTTTCTTCCTGTGTCAAACAGGGTGTCCCCACTGTAAAAATGCCATTCCACATTTCACAACTGCTGCTGAAGTCTTTAAAGAAGATCGCAAGGTAACTTGCTGATAATTATTTCTGTGTTATTTAAGAATGTTTTCCATAATTTGTACTTTATAGGCTTTGTTTGTTGATAAGGTGATAGGTTTGTAGATAAAACTCCTGTTACACTAAAAGAAATGTATCTACATCATAGGGGGTTGTATCTTTTTTGGTCAAATTGAGTTACACTTCCAACCTATTCTGTTTTCCCTAATTTGCTGTCTTTTATGTTTAAGTCTTTGTATAAGAGTTACTTTGTATGAAGTGAAACACAATTCTTTTTCATTGAGGGATTAAATAAAGATAATTCACATCATTTCCATTCCCCTTCAACTTTTGTCAGCTGTTAGGGTGCATGTAGAGAAACCACAAGTTGTGTGATAGTCCTGAAAATCTCAATCATCTATCTAATCCTTGCTTGCATAGCACAAAATATAATATATTTCTGTAAATTGGGTGACTTGAGCCCAGGATGTTGCTCTAGGACCCTGATGCTTCAGACTTGAAAATGCATCCGATGGCTGAATCACACTGGGTAATTTCCTTGCATCCACTGAACCATTTTAACTGAGCACATGGAGATCTAGGATTAAAAAAAAAAAAACCACTTGAGGCCCTGGATTTAACCAGATAACTAGCTAGGAACCTGTTTGTTTTCTTTCAGTGAACCGTATTTCATTCTGATCTCTGAATTTGTTCCAACTTCACAATTCTTTGTGTTTAGGTGTGGCAAGGAAAAGATTTGGCAATTTAATGTGGAAGTTGCTCTCTACACCTTCCTCAGGAGGGGAAACAGGGAAATGCTGAGCTCTTCTCCCTGGCATCCAGTGACAGGACACGTGGGAATAGTTCAAAGCTTTGCCAGGGGAGGTTCTGACTGCACAGTAGGAAACACTTCTTTACCAAGAGGGTGATCAGTCCCTGGAACAGGCTTCCTTAGAGAGGTGGCCAGTGCCCTGAGCCTGTCAGTGTTTAAAGGCTATTTGGACAACGTCCCCAACAACAGGCTTTAACTTTTGGTCAGCTCTGAATTGATCAGGCAGCTGGACTAGATAATCCTTGTAGGTCCCATCCAACTGAAATAGTTTATCCTATTCTGTATTCTAAATAAAGAGGTAATTTTGTAACAGTTGTACTCCGTAACAGAAGAACTTTTGTAACTTTTTTTCTTTTCCTCTCATCTGTTCTGTAACTCACAGAAAATGCATCAGATTGACAAGAAACATCTTGTATCACTGACTGCATAAATTAGGAGTCCATCACTTCTGTCCTCTGGCACACAGAAGATTCATAGGCATGCAGCTTTTAGTTCTCTTACTGCTGTAAATTAGTTTGCTCAGATGCCTTTTGGTTACTTTTTTTTTCTAAGATCTCTGAGAAAGTATCCTTGTTTTCCCACTTTTCTGGTAGTTCCCAACAAAGTCTCTCTTTCCTAAACTCATTAAAATTTCAGTCAGAGGAGGTGAAACAAATGTACCAAACAATGTGAAACTTGCTTATTAGAGCCCCAGGATGTATTAACAAGCAATCTGAATCATGGCACAGTTGGTTGGACGGGGTGGTGTTGGGAAATGCAGGCCTGGGAAGCTTTTCCTTCAGACTGCAGGTTATGAAAGGACTCAAGAGCAGGGCAGTAATTGACAGTTGCAACTCTTGACTTGAGTAAAAGGCTGAAGGGGGGAGATATAAAATGTAATGAGTTGGAACAGGAGAGCCAGTAGGGAATATTAAGGCTGGTACAGTTTTAAAGAGGTGTGTGCAGTTAGGGAGAATGATGTTATTCCACCCCAACAGCTTATGACAGTGCCAGGGACTGGCACTGATTATTTTGGGAGCCCCTATTTAATTGTGTACAGCTACAACCTGCCAAGGTGCTCCTTGCTGCCAGTTTGTGCCATTTTGGAAAGGGAAACAAACCTGGTTTAGACTTTAGAAGGGCACATCGCTGTTCCCACAAGCAGCACGGGGCATATTCCCATGTTTCAAACTGGACTGAGCCTTCAAACTAATTGTAGTTCTGTAGGGTTTCAAACTTCAGTAAAATCACTGCTTAAGAGGAAGGAAGTATTTATTATTTCAAAAACAGGGCAAGATTACTACGTTTCCTTTTAAGTAGTAGTTTCTTTTCACTACTTCATTTTTGTAGTAGTGTCCTTTTTTTTTTCCCCTGGAGAAAAGTTTTTCACTTAACAGAATATGGTAGCATTTAAACTGTATCTTCTTTTTAAAAGAAGGGTCTTTTAATTAAACATCTAATCCTGCAGAAACCAAAGAACAATCAAAAACATTCCAGCCTTGAATTGGTTATAAATGGCATCTTAAAAGGTATCCTTTGGGAGACTTTGAGTCTTTACGTTGGAATTTTGAAGATGAGCAGAGCTTGAAGCTGTTAAATACATGTCTCTGGCTCTGCAGATTGACTGCAAGGGGGTGGTTTTGGCACAGCAGCCCCCCTCCCCCGGGGCTGTGTGTAATGCTCTGTACTTTTTCATCATCTGCACTGCTGGAGTCGGAGTTTAAAAATGCACTGCTCGGAACATTGGCCCCAAATGTCAGCTCTCATTGGCCACATCACTGCTGGTGGTTTTAGTGGGAATCCCCAGCCTGCTCGCTGGCCTGGGGCAGTCCTGTGGCTGCTGCAAAACACAGCTCGGGCTGAGACCTGCAAACCAGAGCCTCCAGTCTTTCCATCTTCTCGAGAAATTCAGTGCCAGTAGGACCAGATCAGTGGAGAGGCTACTCCAATGGCAGTGAGTGTATTGTTTCAGTAATCTAAAAGTAAGAAAAAAGCCGTCTGGAGCATTATTACCTTGGGGTGCTGTGGCCTTAGCACACAGCTGCCAGGGGAAAGCCTTTGGCCAGTGCCCCACAGCTCAAGTTCTGGCAGTGACCAGTGAACGTCAGAAAATGCAAACGTAAGGGTTGTCACTTTGCTGAACAGATTGAAGAGCAGGAAGGCATGTTCAGTAACTGCTCCACAGTCTTTCTTGAAAACTAAATCTTTAAGAAATCTGCATTCTGCCTTTTGGCTGATCCTAGAGCTCAGCTCGAAGGAACTGATCTGTGATGTTCCAGCTTGGATTTGCTGAAGGAAAGCTCTTGACTCCTCAAGGCGTCTCAGTAACAAATCTATCTCTGGCACTCCTGCAAAGGGGCTGCTCTTTGACCAATCTTTCCATTTTCACAGGAGACTGTTCCTGTATAAATGCATTGACCCAAATCAGAGCACCACAGCTGGGTTCTAGTGAGTTTCTACAGAAACAGCTGTGGCAGGGATTGCTGGAAAGGTTGCAGCAAGTGGGGTGAGCTGGGGTGTTAGTGGGGAGCTTCCAGTCAGCAGTGAAACTGGTGGGTCCCCCATATGTGCTGTGAATCACAGTTTAAAATTATTATACCAACCAGATGACTGTACAGAGTTATCCAAATGAGTTAGTATTTTAGTTTGGCAAGGAATTTGATCCCTATTTGCTTAAAAAACATGTGCTGAATTTCTTTTTAATTAGACTCATGAAATATGGTGATGTTAGCACTGTACATCATGGTGCATTAATGGATGTCCCCTTTGCAAATAGGCCTGCTTTGAGAACAGCTGGTGAACTGCACTTCCTGTAATGCTGCCATGCCACATCTGGGCAACTAATAATGAATCTCCCATTTGCAAGGCCTTTCACTTTGAGAACAGTTGCTGCATTGCAACAAGCTTTAGCAGGCCAACCCCTAACTGCTGTCAGATCCAGGACAGGTGATATAAATAGAAACCTATGGAGTAGTCATAGGGAAGAATGCACATCTGTCTTATTTATAGGTGCTTTTAAGACATTTGGCAACAACAGACTTTTTTACTAGTAATCAGGTAATTGTCATCTGGAATTGGTTTTACTTTAAAAATGTCGGTTGGAAGCATTTATTTCCATGCTGCAATTTTGTTTTTACTTTTTTTAAGCTTATCAAATATCATTCCTCTCTGAAATCAATATTCAGTTGGCTATTCACTTCCATTTTCATAACAAAAGTCAATATTAGCTCTAGCAGAGATTTATTTCCTTAAATCAATAAACCAGTGTGTGTCACTACATATTTTAACAGGAGAGCAACTATGATTGCAGGGGGTTATTTTTACTGTATCATCACATGGTGACTGGGAGACAAACTGTTAAAAAGAAAGAGCTTTAACAACAGAAAGGAGGAGTTACCTGGAAGGTCAAGGGATCCCACTTTCAATTTTCTACACAGCTGTTTGAACCATTGAATGTAATTGTGTTTCTTACCTGTAAGATCTCTCTAGAGCAAAAAGTTGTTTAATAATTCTGTTGGATGGGAACTGTGATTCATGATGTATGATTAGATTATACTGCAAGTACTTCTTTTTCCTTCTAACACTTAGTAACAAAATAAGGCATCACCCTTCTCTCACAGTTGGGGCACGTGGAGATCAGTGGTCACATTTTCAGCATAGCTCCACTTCTACTGAAGCACCTAAATGAAAAGTCCTGGTTTTTGCAACAGCTCAGCTTTTGTGATCAGTCCTCTTCATCTGAAAAATATGCCATGCTCTGTTTCCTCAGAGCTCTTCAGAGCTGCTCATACACTGCTCATGGTCTATTGCCATGCTGAGTTAAGTTTGCAACTCTGTAGTTAAGTTCCTGGTTTTTTGGTAAAACCATGAAAAATCGTTGTGGGATTCTTTTTTCAAGTGAAGGTATTTTCCCATCCCAGATGTTGCTAGACTCATATTAACCCATACTTTATATGGAAAAATGCATACTTACTTTGTGGGTTATTGTTGCTGTTGTTACCATTATTATGATTATTACTATACATACTATACATACTCACCTGATATTATTCATTATTATAGGGTGCATACCAGTGGTGAGGAGCTACCTGTAAAATTAAGAAAGTTGGATGTGCTCCAAGAAACTTCCTCTGGGGTCCACGGTCTCTGATTATCTTTTCATTTGATAACATTTCTACTCCTGCTACAGCTACTGAACAGGCTGGTGATAGACCTGAACAGCATTGGCTCGGGAGAAAGGACTTGTATATAATGATATATTGTCAATATCTAAGGCAGCAGAGCTTTGGGTTATAGAGAATCCATAATCCCGTGGAGTTTTCTGCATGTTGCAGATATAGCACTTACAGCTTTTTCTCCCTGAAATGTTTTTTCAGTGGATTTTCCCCTCTGGTTAGAGGAAAGCTCAAGAAATTAAATTCTAGCCCTAACAATCAAAACCTCCATAAAATCAATCTTGCCTTCTGAAAGCTGTTACAGTGGATTTTTCCATAATGGAGATATATATATATGTATA